>JAXQQM020087734.1:0-30623 GCA_034641835.2 Pinus albicaulis | reverse complement strand
TGGAACAATTTCAATACTCAATTTTTTTGGCCCCATTAGCCCCCCATCAAACCAAAGAACATACATCCTAATTGCAACCGAGTATGTCACTAAATGGGTTGAAGCAGAGGCACTTTCGAAAGCTACAGAAGACTCTGTAATACAATTCCTTTTCCAAATCTTTGTGCGATATGGCCTCCCAAGGGACATAATCACAGATGGAGGACCACAGTTTGTAGGTAATAAACTTGCTAAAACATTACAAAATTACCACATTCAGCACAAGATTACAACCCCGTACCACCCACAGGCAAACAACCAAGTAGAGAGCACGAATAAAGTGATCGAGTCTATATTGACAAAATTTTTTGCCTCACACAGACGTGACTGGGCTTACAGATTTCCAGAAACCTTGTGGGCGTATCGAACAACATGGAGAGCCACTACGATATATTCACCATATCAATTGGTATTTGGAAAAGAGCCCATCTTTCCAATAGAGTTTGAAATTCAGACATTAAGAACAACCCAAAAGGTGGGTCTAGATTTAAATGAAGCCCATGCCAAAAGATTGTAGAAAATCAATGAGTTAGATGAAATTAGGCTCTCTGCTCTTCGGCACACTACGTTAATTCAACAACAGAGAGAAAAATGGCACGATGCCCTCATCAAAGAAAAGATCTTCCACGAAGGAGATTGGGCACTCCTATATGACTCCAGGTTTTAGGATTTTCCAGGGAAACTCCAGACACGATGGCTTGGACCTTACGAGATACTAAAAGTGCATGATAATGGCATTATTACATTAACCACCATTGATGGATCTAGAAATTCCTTCAAAGTAAATGGTCATCGAGTATGATTGTATCATAAACCTCTCACTCGAGAATCCTTCTACCAACAATTACGAGAATATTATACCATGCAAATTCTGGCTGAAGAGGATAACTCTTCCTCGGCACCCATTCATTAAATCATTTCTTTCCTTTGAAATTTGTACATAAAGATCATTCATTTATTTTGTTTGTTTGTTTTTTTGAATTCTGTTTCTTTAAAATTTGTTTATTTTTCTTATCTTGAGTTTTTGTCATTCCTTTCCAAAGGAACAACATTTTTGTTGTTCCTTTCAAAAGGAACAACAACTTTTCTGAGAGTGTTTTTGTTGTTTCTTTTGAAAGGAACAGCAGTTGTGTTGTTTATTTTCACTATTTCACAGATTGTTTACTGTTCCTTTCGAAAGGAACAACAGTTTTGTAGATTCTTTTTGCTGTTCCTTTCGAAAGGAACAACACTTTTCGCAGATTGTTTTCTTGTTGTTCCTTTCCAAAGGAACAACATTTTCATAGATTGTTTCTCTTGTTTCGAGTGTATTATTTTTTTGTTTTAGACCATCATTTTGAGGATTTATGATGACTCTTCTAAAGGCAAACATACTATTTATACAAAATCACACAAATTAAATCTTACTGGAATTAGCAAATTAAAAGAAATTGTCATTTTTTTAAGAAATTGTTTGGTAATGATAAGAAAAAGGAAAAAGGAAATAATAAAAAGCATGGCTTTGATGTCTTATTATCACTAAAATTAAGATGATCGATTATTTTTATCATGTTGGTTCTTCCCCAAATCTATATAAATTTCTTTGATTTTTACTTATGGAGTAGGAATAAGGGCATATTATTTTCTATTGAGATGTTTATACTTCTTCCACCATCCCTACTCTTAAGGAGTGTTGAGCCATCCTTTATATATAAGTAGGAAAGTTCTATATAAAAGAGAAGAAAAAAAATATTTGACTAACAATTTTATGATATGGCAGATGGAGGATAGGGGGTCTCATCAAGAGCCAACCTACCATGATCATAAGGAAGCAAGTGAAGTGGCATTCCCATCATGGCCACCACACTAGGGATATGGTCCAATGGAAAATTGAAAAAAAACTAAGAATTCCTTGGAACAGGAGGTCTCATCACGAGCCGGCCTGCCCACTTTTCACTTCTTCTCGGTGAATGGCATTGTGATTCATCTGGTCCCCAAGCCAACAAAATGGCCTCCGTTATGACATTAAGCAGCACTTACCTAGGCATAAATAAAGGGTAATGGTTCCAAGCGTGAGAAGGCAACTTTGTCAAGGTTATGGACACCTGTGGGCAACAGAGCTTTGCTGATGGTATTGAAGTCACATTTTTACAAATCAATAGTAATATCAAACCCTTTTTCCTATAACTCTATCTAAATATCAAATGAAAGTATGAATCTTAAACCATTGATTTCGAACCTATTACACATGAAAATCATCATAAATCGATCACATTAGTTTGAGTGGGTAATAAGTGCATTAGTACTTGTGTTTACCTTAGCTGTCCCTTTTCCTTATCTTGAAATTATTACAAACGTTTCTATATCTATTTACGATTTAATCACACATATCGATTTCAGTAAATGCAATAATTTTATTGATTGTGTAATAAGTATGCATGCTTTTTCCTTCTGTACAACTGATGTGCAGTACTTTCCTCTCTTATTTGACGGTCGAGGATGACCTATCATCCTCCAGGGGGGTGCAGATGCCTCTTAATCACTGCATGCAGATCAAATCCCTATATTTTTTTACTTGTACACGAATCAAATCCCTACATTCTCGGGAATAACAAAAACTTAACGATATTATCCCAATTCACCGTGCTGTGCTGTTCCATTACATCACTGTGTGTTTGGAAAGAAGTAACAATGTGAAGAGAAGATGGGAGGTTGACCAATTCATAGCAAGCCGCAAGTACTAGTTGTTTCTGATGCTGCACGAGAGATTCTGGAAAAATTGGGATGGATTACATACTTCACAAGGCTGCAACAACCCCATGAAGTAGTGGCTACTGAGTTTTTACAGAATTTGTAGGAAGGATACTCCATGGTTAGAGGAAGACAAATAGGCATAACAGATGAAATAATTGCAGAGGTGTTTGGTCTACCAGCGCAAGGAACCATATGGACTCAGAAGAAGGTCAGGCTTCAAGAAGCCATGAATATTTTCCAAGATGACGGACAAACATTGGTCATCAAAGGAAAAGGAGTTCAGCCGGCATCATTGGGAGAACCATGAACGAAATTGGAAAAGGTAGTGCAGACCTATATAACATGTGATGGAAGGAAAGGCGTGGTAAGACCTCGCCACCTTAAGTTATTGGCAGTATTAAAAAAAAAATGTACTGTAAATTTGCCTGCATTTTTAAATTCCTTACTGCATGATGTTGCTCGTAGTATAAGAAAATATCAGCACACAGACATGGTGGTAAACCACCATTGCCTAATCGGATTAATAGTAAGTCATAGTCTTGTCCAACAACAGACTAGTTGGGAAGAATTGATATTTTTGATTGATGGAGGATTAGCCTTACCTGCCCCAAAATGAAAGAGAATGGCTAGCTCAGCAGTTGAGCCATCAAAGCGTAGAAGTAGGGGAATGATAGAAGGTCCTCTGGGTAGCAGTAGCCAGCCCTTGGAATTTCCCAGCTTGGAGGATGAACAACCTCCACAATTGGAAGGAGGGAGTCCCTGTACTGATAAGGATGAAGAAGAAATGAGTCACCACACTAGTGGTGAGAAACAAACCAGCGCAGAAGAAGGAAATAATGAAGAAGAGGAAGGAAGCCCTCATATTAGTGTAGAGGGAGAAATTCGCTACTCTGATGAGGAAGAAGGTAGTTACCATACTTGCGAGGAGGACGAAGATAATCACAACAGTGAAAGAGAAGGAACAGAGCCTCCCGAAAACACTACTGCAAGTTCACCACAAAGCCCTTTGCAAGAAGACCAATTGGCCCAAATTATGGCCAATATAAGTGATTATGTGCAGCCTCACAGCCCTCTAGACCTTAATATTGATATCAACCAATTGCAGGAGCAATCTGTTGTCAATGAAGAAACGGATGATGGAGTGCCGGATGAAACAGAAGGGGAAAACCCTAACGAAATGGTAAACTCAGCTGGGGTTGCTTCCCCTGAGAAGTATGGATAGGAAAAGGAGAACATTGAAATAGTGTCCCAACCTAAAAATTATCAAGGGATTGCAGAGTCAATTGAGGATATAACCCCTGTAGAATTCAGCCGAGGGCATATGAACATTGAAGAAGAACCCCAAGAAGAAAATAGAGAAGCAAGCCCAACTGAAGGCATGGATGATGAGGAGCAAAACCCCGTTGAGAAAGTAGGGCCAGAAAAAGGAAAAAATGTTCCATCAAGGAAAAGGAAGAAATTCACTGAGCTTGAAAAGCTTCGGAGGGAACGACTGAAGCTTCAGAGACTAGTGGAACAACTTAGGCAAACCATTAGGGTTCTTAAAATGAAAAAAATTCCCAAACGAACCCCAAAGAAAAGAAGCAGAGTCACCAAACGAGCCTCAAAAAAGAGGAAAGTGGCCACTAAAATAAAGCCCCAAGTTGCAGAAACTATGGCTGAATCTAATCATGAAGATATGGAAAAGCAGGCAGCTGTTCTAGAAGCAGTTGTTCCAGATGGAGCAACTTCAAGTGAAAATGTGCAAGCCACTAGTCAAAACACTTTTAGTGACCCTACATTAGCCAAATTCAAAGAGGAGTTGGCACAAGCTCAACAGGAAAGGGAAAAACTCGAAGAAGACACTGTTCCTAGAAGGAAATATTAGGAGTTGCAGTAGCAGATGAAGATCCTCCATGCAGTAGAGGCTGAAGCCCATGAGAAGTGTCTAAGGGCAGAGGAGAAGGCTGAAAATGTAATGAATAAATTAAAATTAGCCGAGAATCGAATGAACACTCTCTGCTCATTATACATAAATGTTTTAGCTTGTAGATGACTTTCCAAGAATTATGCTTTATTTTTATTAGAGAGATATTTACAGTTAAAGATTAAAGCAGTTAGGGCAGGAAAATCTATAGAGTTAAAAACTATAGATGATTTTGTAACATGCTGCAAACTCTATGGGGTAAAGGTACAACGTCTCCTGTGTGAGTTCTATTTGCATAACCTCATATTGGAAAATGATAGTGAGACAAATCCTAGCCCTTTTGTGGGTGACATCCAATACCAAGCGTTTATTTCCTTTGTTGTTAATCAATTAAAATGGCTCAAAGCCTATAATTTTTTTCAAAGGCAGGAAAATGAGTTAGATTTATGGGTTAGGAGTGAACCTAAGCACCCATTACAATTGTGGGCTAGGCAGAAGAATTTGATGACAAAAGAAGATGTTATCCAAGCATTGGGGCCTGTCCATAAAGCAATTGTCTTGAATGGGATAGACTATTTCCTATCTATTAGAATCCAGGCCTACATAGAAGCTAAGGTCTGATGGGGAATTTCCAATCGGAATGTTCAAAATAGAGAACCATTTAGCTATAAAAATTTTGGATTAGCTGCAGACCACTTGGTTCTCTATAGCAACCTCATTTTGAAGGAAGGTCCATTCTGGTTAGGATGTAGTTTTCGAAGCCCCATTGCATGGTATCCTGCTATAGATTACAAAGCCATTTATGAGATACTCGAAGGGAAGACAGGTAATGTCTTTGAAGCATTAGCAGCAATGCATGGTTTTAGGCCTTTTGATGAAAAACCTTCTCCAGCTTATTCTTTAACTGCTTTGCATGTAAACTATGGTTTTCATGAGGAAAAGAAAAAGGGTAAGCAGGGGGGTATGTTGAGCAGTGAAAAAGGTATGAATTCACTATTTGTTTTCCCATTCTTTTACTTTAAACACAATTCCTTTTACTTTAGAAAGGAGGCTTATTACAAGAATTGTGGTAGAATTGTGAAGATTTATGTTTATTGTAAAACGTAACTAAAAACTGCCTTTTATTGCTAAAAACAGGCATCAGGCGAGGTGAACATATATACCATAGGTGAGGCTAAAGTAGATGCAACTGCTATTCCTCCAACGTTAGACCAAATCCTGCCAAAGATAAGGAAATCTGAACGCATCACTGAGAAAAGGCAGGGGACAGCTCGACTTCGGTCAAAGGAAATCAAGTGATAGCTAAAGAAAGAAGAGAAGCGGATCCCTCAGGATCCTTCGATCATGAGGGATTGCTGTTCAAACCTCATCTCGTTCCTTGTCTTGTCCATCGAGTTTGTTATATAAGGCAACGCCTTTAGCGATTGTGAGGAGTCAGATCATTTGATTAAAACATTCCTTTTGTAATATTACATTTTCTTGACTCTCGTGTTTAGAGAGAGATCATTGTAACACTTTTATGTTTGATTAATACAAAGGCACGTTTCATTTCATATTTCAAGCTCTGAAGTAACCCAGAAGTGTTTCACTGGTGCTAAGGGCCCGGCCCTGGTGGAATTGCTATGTTGTTTGTATTTCTATCCTTTGATTATTGTTGTGTGATAATTGCGTTTGGTTTCATTACGATTACAGAGTTATTTGATTACTGTTGAATTGAGTACTGGATTTCTGTGTGCGCTAGTGGATTGCATTGCTATTCTACTTTAGCAGGGATCGTGATTACTGTCTTATTCATCTTGCTATCTCTTATAAAGCTTTGTTGTTCCATACTTAACTTCGTTCACTGTTCCATTGGATTATGGTTCATTTCGATTGACTATTTAATAGCATTTGCTGTCGACAGGGTTGGAGTTTAAAAAGACTTGTTATCTGATCTTGTTAAGTTCACATTTGTTGTTCAGTTGCTGTTTGCTATTCAATTACTGTTTGTTTTTCATTTCTAATTTGTTAGATTCAGATTGCAGAGGGATTGTTTACAGTTGCTGTGTACACATATAGATTATAGATTGTTGTTCCTTTCCAGTTCTTGATTTTAGAAGAAGTTCTTCTTAGTTGTTTTCATCAGCAAGTAGTTCAATTTCAATTTCACTTTGATTACTTAAAGGATAGGACTGTCAACTATAGAGAACATTGGTTATTGCCTCTAAGTTCCCATATTGATTACCTTGTCTCAGTGTGATTTCAGTTGCATCGATTTCTAAGGGAATGAGTTATTGCTAATGTATCCTTGATTGATGCTTTGCAGAGTGAGTAGTCAAGATTTCAGAGTATTTGCATTCATGTTATTGTAATTAGATTTCTTTACAGCATCTGTTTACTCTTGTATCTAGAATACTATAGTACATCTCTCATAGCATTACTCTTAGCTAAATTGCAGTCTCAAACAGAGTACACTCTTGAAACAAAAAGACGTTCTCGGATTGATAATTAATGTAGGATAACTAGGTGTTAAAAAGATACCTTTTATGCCTCAACACTCGGCTTCAGGAAGTAAACCCATGTATTTCTGCTATAATCATCAATTAAAGTTAGGAAGTAACAGCTTCCACTAATCAACTATGTCCTCATAGGTTCACACAAGTCTGTGTGCACTAGCTCAAGAGGTTGCTTTTCTCTATATGCAACTCCCTTTGGAAAACTTTCACAGTGTTCCTTTCCCAATATGAAACACTCACAAGTACTTGTAGGTTCTTTGATATGAGGTAATCCTATGACCATGTGTTTCTTCTATAACAATTTGAAAGTGAAAGTGTCCAAACCGAAAGTACCATAACCAATAATCATTAGAACATGCAAATGTAAATGAACTGACATGATCATTGTAATTCATGATTAGAGAAAATATTATGTTCCTCATCATTTTCACCTTTTCTATCAATTTCTTGCTTAGGGGCTTATCATATATAAGACACTCTTGTCCTTGGAAGAAAACTTTGTATCCCTTTTTCGTCAATTGACCAACAATTATAAAATTATGTTTGAGACTAGGGACATAATATACCTCTGAAATTGTCTTTGGCTCCCCTTACTTGGTCAGAATGTTGACCTCTCCTTTTCCATCTACATCAACAATATTGTCAGTCCCCAACTTTACCTTTGTCTTCACAAATTGATCCAAATTTGCAAAATAATTCGCGTTGCCTGTCACGTGGTTACTGAAACCATTTTCTAATATCCACACATTATCAGAAGGTTTGTGCATGAAGCTAGGAACATGGAGTTAGTATTCTCTGTAGTGGAATTAGCTCTTTGGTTTCCTTGATCAACTATCTTCTTCCCGCAATCATGGCCATAGTGAACAATTTTTTTGCAATAATATCTCACCTTTGTTTTGTCAACTCTTTCATTGTTGAAGTTTATGTTGTTGTTTGCACTTTCATTTTCATGCTCTTTTCGACCATCTCTCTGACCACCATGTCTCTCGCCTGGTCTTATGTCTCTCGATCTATATTTGCCTCGACCTTTGTCTCTTTAAATAAAAACCTGACTTTTGAAAGCACTTTCTAAAGTGGAATCTTTATTTTTTTCTGTCCTTTCCTCATGTGATAGAAGTGTTCCCATCAACTCATCAATTGTTAGTGTTGCCAAATCCTTCGCTTCTTCTATGGCTTCTACCACAACATCAAACTTGGTATACAAAGATGAGGACATTCTCAACCACTGTTTGATCTTTAATATCTTCACAATAATTTTTTAACTTATTTACGAATTTCATGATCCGATTCATGACTGTATCAATGTCCTATGTCTACTTCATCTACAGACTTTCAAAATATCTCCTAGTATTCTGCAACTTAACAATATTGACTTTGGCCATACCTTTATAGATTGTCTCCAAGATCTCCCATGCTATCTTTGTTGAAGGGGTGATCATAATATTCTGAAACACTACTCGGTCTACTCCTTGTTGGATAAGATGCAACACTTGAGCATTGTTCCTTTTGTCTTTCATCCATTGTTCCCTCTTTGCATTAGTGAGAGCTCGCTCTTCTTCTTCACTCCTACCTTTTGAAAACTCAAAATAGACATGATCACAAATATCATGCACATTCAACATGATTTCCATCTTAATTTCCCACACATCATAATCCTTCCCCGAGAAAGGAGGAAATTGTGGCTAGAACTCATTGTTGCCATATTTCTTCAAAAAAAAACTTCCATTTTATAAAAAAACTTTTTAAAACTTTATATCAAAAAATCTGTTTTTAAAAAACCTTCCTTTTATAAAAATCTATGAGGCCCTTATAAATAACCCTTTATAATTTTTTTTTAATTTAAGAAAACCGTTTTATAGACCTTCTAAACCACTCGTATTTTAAAAATCCACTCAACTTACATAAGAAGACTTTGAAATTTAAATAAAGGTTTAACAAAGTCTTTTATGAGTCAATCACTGACCCACGTTACTCCTTTCCAAAGAATATGTTTGTATTACATCAACTTATGGTCATGGGTTTAAATCACGGTTTTAATACATTAATGCTTTTTTTGATAGATCAGGGCAGCGGTGAACCACTCCAAAACTTAAAGTTATAAGTTTTCCAAAATTCGTAAGTTTTCCAAAGTTAACGCATTTTATCATTGACATGAGATGCGGTGGTAAATTTTCTACAAATTTTTTGTGTACCTTAAATATTATACAATTTTTTTGTTTTAAAACTTTTAAAAAATTACCGATCTTCCTTACTTGCTGCTCTTCTTAACTCGCTTTGTTGGCTCCACAGATCTTGTGATCCTTCCTTAGCTTCGATACTAATTTATTGGAAAGGAAAAGGAGATAAAACACAAATTTAACACACAAAGCACATAAGTTGCAGCTCTTCTATTGATCACACAAACTTGATTGATTAAAATGAACCCAGTGAGGATTATTTATACCTTTCCAACTAGCGACTCACCTTATATAACTTGAAATGCAAGCACACACCTATTTCGACTATCACTTAACTCAACTTGACTCAACACATAATTAACTGACTCTCTAATTTTAGCTAACTCCCCGTGCAAGAGTAATTAGCTTATTTTAAGACAATACCTTGTGCTTGTAACCACCTCAACTACATTAAGCCGACTTCGAACCGAAGACTCCTCGTTGGCTCTGCTCTCACACACTATACTATGCTCTTCTTTAGCTCTTTGAATCCTCTAAAAAATTCAAATAATAGTGGGAAGATAATACTTACCACAACCTCGGTCTTAAGCGCACATACAAACTTGCTCTAGACTCCATAGAGCATTGTTCTAAAAACTAGTTGTGATAAATTATTTTGGCTACAGTCACAAGAGGATTACCTCCCCTAAAAATGAGTAGAGGTGGCTCTCATCCCAATCGGTATTAGTGACTATGTTGATATATAGAAAAGGTATAGTTTCAAACAACAACTTGATAAACACTTAGATTCCCTACTTTCACCTTGAGACCTCAAGAGTGAACACCGACTATGTAAAACCTACAATGCATAAAGTTAGATGGCTGCACACTTCACAATAACGATGGAAATGTGAACTTGTAGTGAAGAGTGGATCTTCACATAGAAATGACCATTTCTCTCTACAAATGGTTCCTTCAACAATTGTCAGCTCATTTGGCTTTGATTCCAATTGAAAGACTAAAAAACAACAGGAAACTAGAACTGGTAATAAAACTCTGAGACACAAGTTTATATAACATCCAAATTCCAAATCACAACGACAATTACTATGTTCCTCTACTACAACAACAAAATACGTAACTACTCCTACAACAGAGCATGCAGCTAGAACTTCCTTACAACACTGACTGTGTATTAATTCTATTTGTGATCACTTAAATTTATTTAAAATATTTTCCTTTCAGATTGATAGATTTAGGGCGTTCGATCTTGAACAAGCTAAGGCGGTGCTACAATGGTGAGGTGGTGTGTGAGTGAATAATTTATTTGTTTGCCAGGAGTAATTATCTCCAAAGGCATAAGTTTGAGAACTTTCATGAAATTAATAGTGGTTAAAGTATATACCTTGGAGATGATCATTCACTTAAAATTAAAGGCTATGGTGATGTATCTGTGACATTACAAAATGATCCTATTAAAAAACTCACAATGTGATGTACATTCCTAGTATTAAGAGGAATCTAAGCTCAGTTTCCACTATAATAGATCGGGGCTTGAAGGTAGAATTTGTAAATTCATAGTTTGTGGTGAAAGATATGTGAGATCACTTCAAGGTCGTTGCAATAGGTGTTAGAATTGGAGGTTTAAATAAGCTTAATATGACAACCAAAAGTTGTCACACATTGGATTCCACAACAAAATCTCTTACGCATCAAAGGTATAGCCATATTAATTATCATGATTTATTTCTACTTCAAAAATGAAGAATGGTAGAAGGGCTTTAATACTTCAGAATGGATTTTTTTCATACAAAGGTTGTGCGTAAGGGAATATTCATAGGGAAAAGTTCCCTACTCATATAAATAAAAGAAAAATGAATGATATAGACTTCTACACACATATGTATGTGGTCCTATGCAAAATAGATTAGGGAATATTTAAGGATGGAAATTCATCTTAAAATTTAAAAACCTTGGCGAACCTTAGTAGTCCATAAAATGTAAACTATGAAATATTTCATGACACTTGTATAAAACTACTTGAATTTGTAATGATTTTATATAATTTATATATAAATTTTGCTATTTTTAAGGTAAATTAATTTTATCCTATAAAATTTGGGCAAATAAAGTTTACAAGAAAAAGAAATTAACGAATCTTTTTCTTAAAAAAGAACAAAGAAAATTAGCCCATTTACAAATAGTATCCCCTAACTTTTTCCTTAAACTAAATCATTAGAACGTGCATATTATTTCTTGATCTTTATTGATCATTATACAAAGTATACATAGGCCTACTTCATAAAAAATAAAGTTGAGGTATTTCAACATTTTAAAAAGTTTAAAAGTTTTGTTGAAAAGCAAATAAGAAAATACAAGACCCTTTGATCGAAACAAGAAAAAATATATATTTCAAATGAATTCATCAAATACTATAAATTTGAATTGTACAAAAATACAGGATACCACATACTCCACAATAGAGTGAAGTAACTAGAAGGAAAAACCGAACCATGGTAGAATGTGCATAAAGCATGTTCAAAAATAAAAATATTATTTACTTGAAAAATAGAAGTGCAACTAAACGTTTAGATGATACGACTCCTTTTGAAGCCGTTTGAGTTTATGTGCGCTTAAAATTTTCATATTAGGAAATCACCCATAAAGAAGTTTTTTTAAGAACTATTTCCACTAATTTCATAATTCTCAAAACTTAATAATATTCTTAGTGAAAATATTTACCGGAGAAACTCACTTGTTTTTGAATTATCCTATTTGCAACTATTTCTTTTTTAAAATATTAAAAATAAAAATTCTGCTTCCATAAATTAATTTAGATGCTAATCATATTTGATGTATTACCATAAGGATTTTTGTGAATTGTGATAGCTATGGATTGATGTATCTAGATTTTATGGGCCATTAGACTATTCTAAATAGGCAATATTCTTGTTCATTATAGAAAATTGCAATTTTCTTAATTAGAATAGTCTAGTTTAATTATGTTTATTGTTGTTAAATTAATTTAGACTTTCTTAAATAATATTATTTTTTGAATTATATTTTGTGTTATTAGATATTTAGTTTGTTATATTCACTTTAATCATTAAAACTCATTGATATTAGTTTTCAAGCCATTAATATGGAGGATTCAATAATCCCAAATAGGGAGAGTTTACTTGGGCCTCTGTCTTAGGTTGGATCTCATTAATGTTGAACGGTGCATTCCCACCAATGAACACAAAAATTATGAGAATGAAAATAAAGACAATAAATAAAAAATATGTGAATATTTAAGAAATATGATTTATCTAGTTTTGTAATTATATTTATCTAATTTTGTAATTCTTCATAAAGGTTGGAACATGACCCATTACCACCCAAAAATGCATAGAAACCATATGAAAGAGAAGAAAGAAACTATAATAGAAGATTAGAAGATCAATTAAATCTCCACTTCTAGGAAATAAAAGTATGATAGAGTAATTTATTACTAAAATATTGATGGAAGCTTGCATTAGTTATTAAAAATTTAATTTGGAAAAAATATTTTTTAAATTAAAATTACTAAATAAATTTAAAGTATTATTTGATTCATAAGTTAATAGTATTTATTTTACTTGAAAAAAAATATAATGAATGTGCAAGCATTTTTGAAAGGTGTTACAATAGTTTTTAGAGAGCTTGAACCTAAATAAGGGAAACAAAGGGTTAATAAAACCACTTAAATTAAAATCCTTTTCTAACTATTAAAAAATAGATACAATTAATAACTATATAAATTATTTAAAATATTTATATTTTGATATATAATATATAAATGTTTTAAATTTATATTTTTAAATAATGTTTTTTTTTCTTAATAAATAGAGAAGAGAATTAATATAACACTATGTTTTAATTTAATTATTGATTTAAAACTTGTTATGGCATATTTTGAATGAGTAATGAATAAGGGGATTCGTTAACAATATTTTAATATATTATTTTTTGTCTTTTTCGAAAGAGAGGTAATTAATAATTGACTTGAGTAAAAGGAAGAAGTAATTGATTGGTAAATGATTCCAAGAACCTAGGGTAAAAGCTAGAGACATTTCTGACAGTTACCATTTTTCTCAAAAGGGATTTATAGGAAATCCTAAGGGGGAATGGGGTTATGTGCAGAAAGTACGATAGGGTTAAGCAACAGGTTGTTGCTATGAGTGATCCAGAGCTAGTGAGGGAACCAGTGGAGCTTAGGAAATAACCAGGAGAAGGTAAGACTGAATTTGATCCTGAGGTCTAACTTCTTATCTCAATACCCAGGAGAAGATAAGACTGGATTTGATCCTGAGGTATAACTTCCTCTCTCATAGAAACACATATACCCTAGTGAGGAGCAAGGATGTAATTGCCTCGCTCATGGTTGGGAGGAACATCAGACTTACTTCTAAAATAATCATCTGAAATTAGGTACTGAAGTATCTTAGAGTTCTGGTTTATGCATTTTTAACAGTAGGAAATATATAAAGAATTACTGTTGAGATTACATTAAATATGATATTTAAATTACTCCTATGCTAGTTGTTATTGATGGTATAAACTGTGTGAAATCTTCCTATGAATATATTTATATAAATCACGAAAAATAATTATGTGAACATTTTATGAAAGTAATGACTACAATTAAAGTTACTGTAAATAGGGAATAAGAAATCACCATGAAAGAAAGTATGTAGTAAATTCTGTAAACTTGAAATCACAGCAAAGACCTAAATATTGTCTAAAAGATTTAGTACTGTTACAAACATAGAACATTTCCATAAACTGTTAAATTAAGGATTTTAATATATATGCAAAGTTGAATAGTACAGTAAGTCGAATGACATAATAAGAAATACCTTGATGGGTATGATTAATAATAGTAAAGAATTAAGGGTCTAAGCCTGTGGGTTTAGTGCTCAGACCTGAGGAGAGGGTCAGGGTTCTGGTCCCTTAGGTCAGAGAACTCAGATTTAGAAAAATACACACACATACACACACACACACACACACACATATAATACATGTGAAAACTTATAATAACCCAAAGAAACGGTTACAAATACAAGTATGACCATAATTGTAGGAAAACAAAGATTGATACGCAGAGTCTCCGTTACGGGAAATGCATATTAAAAAATTGAGAAAGATCCAGAGCTCTCATAACTGTAGAGTCCAGCAAGAAACGAGTAAACATACCCCAGATATATAAATAAACTATATATATATATATATATATATATATATATATATATATATATATATATATATATATATATATATATATATATATATATATATATATATATATATATATATATATATATATATATATATATATATAGCTTTGAACCCGAAGCAAAACAAATATAAACATGGTAGTTCATCTGTGTTCAGAAGAATTACACGCAAGAAGCTACCAAAAGCCCGAGCTAAGACCTACACTTTAACCATAAATTTATATGAAGTCAAGCGGAACAATAAGCCAAAATACAAGTCTGAATTCAAATACTAAATGAGTATTCATGCTATTTAAGAATCAAGACGAAATAATAAAAGGGGCGAGCCTTGTTCAACTGATAAAACAAGAATTTGAAAAGAGAAGCATTCATAGCAAGGCTGAGTGATTCTCACACCGGTAAAAACCCCAAATCCCTGTAAGTAATAGAGGGGTGGTTGTAGTCGATAACAAATGAAAACCTAGTAAATAAACCCTTAACCATATTAAAATCTCCGAGTACATACCGTGAAGGAGGCCAGAAGGGAATTCTAAAATGCCTTGGCTCTCAACCTTGGTCGGGTAGTAGAACTGCAACCACAACGACAACTGTGGTGCAAGGTCATTGACCAAATTTAGAAAAAGGAGAACAGATAATTCGTAAAAACACATGGCATGCTTCATTCTGTGTCGCATACCTGAAAGTGTGGGACATAGGATGGCCAGAGGAATTCCTTCGAGCTATCAATCATGATGAAGTGCATTTTGTAACAGAGGAGAGGCCTGCGAGACCTGAGAAAA
Organism: Pinus albicaulis; assembly: GCA_034641835.2. Classification (NCBI taxonomy): domain Eukaryota; kingdom Viridiplantae; phylum Streptophyta; class Pinopsida; order Pinales; family Pinaceae; genus Pinus; species Pinus albicaulis. Next base: position 15,254 of record JAXQQM020087734.1, on the reverse strand, counting down.
CCCCAAATGGGATTTAGTATCACAAACCCTTTGCCAAATTCAAACCGTAACCAGGGAATTAAAAATGGAAAAATAGTAATGAACGAATTTCTAACTGAACCCAACTAATGATAAAACCAAAAGAAAAATAGTGAATGGGAATGGAGATATACCTCTACAGTGACGAAAAAGCTATGGTTGGGTTACTCTGGTGAGCAGCAGCAAGATGTTAATGGAGCCATTGAATGTCAATCACCAAGTAGAACATGATGAAGTTGCAAAGCTGAAGATAGGTTTCCGTCAGTGAGACAAATGACAAAACGAACAGGAGGATGGGGTGGGTGGTTACCCTAACCATCCCACCCCATGTCCACACCGCTGATCCCTTGGATGAGGATATGATGGTCTAGATGAGCCCAGGACGAAGCGTGGGACAGAAGACAGTAAATGTGGACGAGTGGAAACGTTAAATATAGTGAAACATGAAAATCCATAAAAAATCATTAACTTCCTTCATTAACGGTGGTACTCGTTATCATATGCTCATATGTGAGATTAATTATTTATGTTGTGATATTTGCATAATCTGCAGAGAATTTTTAACTATGTAATCAACGAATAATTCGGCGGAACATGATTAATACGGAGGTCCTTTAATCCATGCAGTGGGAATCCCAATGGGATGGCCGAATATCAAACTATGTAAACTAGCACAATCATGTTTACCAATGTGGTTAATATACGCGGATAGGCATATATGAACTATATTTACAACCACATTCACCAATGTGGTTGATATATGCCGATAAGCCTATATCAACCACCCACCACATGTATTTTACCAAAATAATCAGTATATATTTATCAATATAATTACCAATATATTTTATATATCCCCTTAAAATATATTAATAATATTAACTATATGCATACTATATATTAAACTAATATATATATATATATATATATATATATATATATATATATATATATATATATATATATATATATATATATTCAATACATTAATAGTTATAATTCAAACTATACTAGAATTAAAATATAACTTAATAATAGTATTTTATTACAATTTAGAATAAGTATATATCTCTTACCAATATCCTAAGTGATTATTAATATTATAAGCCAAAAGAACTAATAAAACCAAGGAATTGGTGAACTCAAGGGGAAAATATTAAAAACCTAAGAGATCAAGAAGCCCAAGGGATCCATATTAAAAGGAGAAGAGATTAATAAAGGCTAAGAATTAATATTTTAAATAAAAAATAATGATAAACACACATGATCAATAAGGATAAGAGATCAATATTAAAAACATAAGATATTAATAAACCCTAAGAATAAATATTTCAAAATAAAAAAATGAGAAATTAATAAACCCTAATAATTGATATTTTAAATTCAAGATATAAATAAACCCAAGAGATTATTAATATTATAAACCATTTAAAGAAGTAATAAACTCAAGGGTTTAATATTATAAACGAAAGGAATTAGTGAACCCAAGGGATAAATATTAATATTATAAACCAAGAAATTAATAAACCTTAAGAACTAATATTTTAAACTCAAGAGATTAATACAAGGAGTTATTAATATTATAAACCAAAAGAACTAATAAAACCAAAGGTTTAATATTAAAAAGCAAAGGAATTAGTGAACGCAAGGGATAAATATTAAAGACCTAAGGGATAAATAAGGCCAAGGGATCAATATTAAGAACACAAGAGATTAATAAACCCTAAGAATTAATACTTTAAACACAAAAACCTAAAAATTAATAAACCTTAAGAATTAATATTTTTAACTCGAGAGATTTTAAAACCAAAGGAATTATTAATATTATAAACCAAAAAACTAATAAACCCAAGGGTTTTACATTTCAAACCTAAGGGATAAATATTAAAAACCTAAGGGATCAATAAGGGGAAGAGATCAATATTAAAAAAAAAAGATATTAACAAAGCCTACAAATCAATATCTTAAATATAAAGAATTGATAAACTCACATGATTATCAATATTATAAACTCAAGGAAATAATATTAAAGCTAAGAGATTAATATTATAAACCTCAAGTATATAAAAACCTTTAGATAAATACTATGAACCGTAAAATAAACATGGTTGAGCATGCTTGATTTAAACATTAAGGGAATTATTGTCACACTGTGATGTTGGACGAAGAATGACGATGGTTGGCGATGGTTGATTTTCATATTGAGACAATCTTTGTCACAATGTAACATTCGACCATGGAAGACCTTGATGAAATACGAACGATGATTAACAATGGTGACTGGTCTCCCATGATTGGTTTTCATATTCAGACAATGTTTTTCATAATATGACATTGGACCATGCATTAATATTAAAGTGTATGACTAATATTTAACGTCTAATATAACCAACCCAAAGATTTAGAAAACTTGAAGATTAATAAACCCTAAGAATTAATATTTTAAACTCAAAAGCCTAAGAAATTAATAAACCCTAATAATTAATAATTTCAACTCAAGATATTAATAAACCAAAGGGATTATAAATATTATAAACCAAAAAAATTAATAAACCCAAGGGTTTAATATTATAATCTAAAGGAATTGGTGAACCCAAGGGATAAATATTAAAAACCTAAGGGATCAATAAGTCCACGAGTTAAATATTAAAAACACAAGAGATCAATAAACCCTAATAATTAATATTTTAAACACAAAAACATAACAAATTAATATAACATAATCTAATCAGTATTTTAAAGTGAAGAGATTAAAAAACCCAAGGAATTATTAATATTATACACCAAAAGAACTAATAAACCAAAGGGTTTAATATTATAAACTAAAGAAATTGGTGAATCCAAGGGATAAATATTAAAAACCTAAGTGATCAATAAGGCCAAGGGCTTAATTTTAAAAACACAAGAGATTAATAAACCCTAAGAATTAATATTTTAAACATAAAAAACTAAAAAAATTATATACCATAATCTAATCAATATTTTAAACCCAAGAGATTAATAAACCCAAGGGATTATTAATATTATAAACCAAAAAAACTAATAAACCCAAGGGTTTAATATTATAAACTAAAGAAATTGGTGAAACAAAGAGATAAATATTAAAAACCTAAGGGATCAATAAGACCAAGGGTTTAATATTAAAAGCACAAGAGATTAATAAACCCTAAGAATTAATATTTTAAACACAAAAACCTAAAAAATTAATATACCGTAATCTAATCAATATTTTAAACCGAAGAGATTAATAAACCCAAGGGATTATTAATATTATAAACCAAAAGAACTAATAAACCAATGGGTTTTCTATGATAGATTATGGCTCCACATTTTGGCAATGGTAGACCACATTCAATCATAATATCAATTGAAAGGATTAACATTATAAATCCTTGGGATTACTATTATAAACCCAAAATATTAATAATCCTAATGGTTTATTAAACTTTAACATTATAAACCCAATAGAATAATATTAAACCTTAGGGTTAGTATTATAAACCAAAGTATTATGAACCCTAGGGTTAATATTATAAGCCAAAGTATTATAGCCCATAAGATTAATATTATAAACACAATGGATTAACATTATAAATCCTTGGGTCTAATATTATAAATCCACAATATTAACAAACCCAAGGGTTTATTAAGCCTAACATTATAAACCCAAGGTAATAATATTAAACCCTAGGGTTATTATTATAAACCGTGGGATTTCAATACTCTAAATCCACACGATTAATATTATAAATCCTTTGATATTAATATTATAAACCCAAAATATTAATTAACCCAAGGGTTTATTGATATTAGAAACCCAAGGGATTAATAAACCATCATGATTATTAATATTATAAATATAATAAATTGATATTATAAACCAAAGGGATCAATAAACATAAAGCATTATCAATATTATAAACTCAAATAATTAATCAACCGAAGGGATTAATATTAGAAACCAAACGGATGAAAACAACCCAAGGGATACATATTATAAATGCTTGAGATTAATATTATAAACTCAAATGATTAATACACCCAAGGGTTTATTAAAACCTAACATTATAAACCCAATGGAATATTATTAACCCTTGTATTAGTATTATAAACCAAAGTATTATAAACCCTAGAATTAATATTATAAACCAAAGTATTATAAACCCTAGGATTAATATTATAAACCCAGGGCATTTACATTGTAAATCCTTTGGATTAATAGTATAAACCCAAAATATTAATAAACCCTAGGGTTTATTAAACCCTAACATTATAAATCCAATGGAATAATATTAAACCCTAGGGTTAGTATTATAAAGAATAGCCATGATTAAATATGGTTAAGTAATGTTGTGTATTCTTGAGCATGGGTGACAATGAGTAACAATGATTAACTATGTTGGAAAGGTTTGATCATGTATGACCTGGTTGAATTTTTTTACCATGTTTTATTAGAATGATTACAATGGTTGACCAAGGATGACCATAGGTTACTATGGTTGAGCAAGGTTGACAATAGACTACTATGGTTGACCACGTTTGACCATAGGCTACTATGGTTGAATACGACTAACTATGATTGTGTATTTTCGAGCATGAGTGACAATGATTAACTATGATGGCAATGTTTGACCATGTATAGACATGGTTGAGTTTGTTTTACCATATTTGATTAGAACGATTACAATGCAAATCTTAATATTGTTATTTATCACTAATAATCTTAATATTATTTATATTAATAGTATTAATTATAGTATCAAAAGTAATATCATTCATAATATTAATCATCATATTTTTAGAATAAATATAATTAAAAAAAAAATTAATAAATAAAATATTTATTATTATAAAGAAAACATTATTAATATTATTTATCAATATTAATGTTAATAGTATTTATATTAACCATATTATTGTAATTAATCATATTAATGTTATTAATAAAATGTTATTAATATTATTCTTATAATTTAAACGTTATTAATAATTTTAATAAACCTTAATAATGTTTGAAACTTATTATTATTAATACAATTATGAACATTAATTTTAAATAAACATCATTAATATTGTATTAATCAGCCTAGATCCATCTTAACTATGGATCTATCAAGCACCGAGAGGGATCAAATATTTTGAGGTGAAAACCTCTTTTTTGAGTGCAAAACTTGAGGAAAGGTTTGCAACTCCAGAGATTTGATCCCTCTCGGCGCTTGATAGATCCGTAGTTAAGATGGATCTAGGTTGGTTTCATTCGTGCACAACCAAGGAAAATTTATCGATAATATGAGGAACATATAATTAATTTTATCAATAATATGTAAATATATCTAATCTTAATATAACCATTTTAAATATGCTAAATATGTTTGAGATTTATCAATTCATTTAAATTTTAAATTTGCTTAGTTACCTGAGTTTGTTGTTGAGATGATAAATATTGTAAAATAACTTTAATGATGAAAAATGATGAAATAATTTTTTTGAATACAAAGTGACAATGTAATAATATTCAATGATTTAAAATGTGAATAATAAGAATGTAGTCAATTACAAATAGTCTTCATTGTGATCAATCTCAAACTATTTTCTTCTACTATTCTTATTGTCACCCTTGTTATTTTTGTCATCTTTTCATATCAATTATATGAAAAAGACAGTAGAAATCATAAATCATAAACCATTTAAATATTAACTCGGGTTGTTGTAGTAAACACCATACATTGTATCTCTTGCTCTCTGATATTACTAGGTTTAATTACTATAAAATAAAAAAAATCTACGTTGTCAATAATTTTTTTTGTGCTTACAATGAATTTCAATGCACCTATTAATCCAATGGATTTAAAATTAACGTACCATCATACAACCATTACATCAAATCAAAAATCAACATATACACTGAAATCAATGCATCTAATGCAAATCTTAATATTGTTATTTATCACTAATAATCTTAATATTATTTATATTAATAGTGTTAATTATGGTATCAACAATAATATCATTCATAATATTAATCATCATCAGAGTAAATATAATTTAAAAAATATATATTAAGAAATAAAATAATTATTATTATAAAGAAAACATTATTAATATTAGGAATTTTGCTTGTGTGATCCATAAAATTTGATTAAAATCTTTTGGTGAAAATCACATCAGAATAGATTTGATCGACGCGTTTCGAACCAACCAGTGTGGTTCATCATCAGGACAAGATGGAAAATCTGATCAATAAACACCTTTAAATAGATCTTAGAGCTCCAACTAGCCGTTTATAAAATAACGGCTAGTTTGACTCAAATCAAAAAATATATAATAGTTTAATTATTAATAATAAAAAAATCCCAAAATTAATGTTTAAAATCTGAATTTTATATACTTATTTTTATTTTTAATAAAAATAATAATTATTAATCTAATATCATTTGGAGAATAAAATAACTATTTAATATTTATATAAATTTATTTGTTCATTTATTATTATTATTATTATTATTATTAAATTAAATGTTTAAAAATAAATAAATACTATTTAAAAATTTAAAAATTTAAAAATTAAAAATTAATTTATTTTTAATAATTATATGTTAGTTAAAACATCATTTACCTTATATTTAAAATAAATAAATAAATAAAAATAAAATATTATATATATATATATATATATATATATATATATATATATATATATATATATATATAAAATAAAAATAAAAATAAAATAGATAGATAGATAAATAAAAAATAAAAATAAAACTAAATCAATAAACATTTTAATAAATAAAAATAAAAATATAAAACATCTAAAGTAGAAATATGAAAAAAATAAAAAAATAAAAAAAATAATTAGATAAAATTAAATAATAATAATAAATAAATCAATAAATCAATAAAAAATAATAAATAAATTAAATAATAATAATAATAATAATAATAATTATTATTATTGGGAATGAAGGGTAGGAATCCAGCATCTGCTGACAGTCCATCCATCATCTCTGTTGAGGTTAACATGCCTCTTTTCGATTTCCAGGGCTTTTCTCATCTTGCGGTGGTAGAAATGGTCAATCTTCGCAATAACCTCAGCATCTTCAATGCAAATGTGATGATTTGTCTTCTTTGCATGCTCTGCTAGGGCAGAGGAGCGTGATCTATTATGCTTAAGGTCAGCAACATGTTCTTGAATTCTTTGACTAACTGATCGACCAGTTTCACCAATATAAGTGGTCCCACAGGAGCACGGAATTAAGTAAACACTCTTACCATCCTTCGGGCAAATTGGGTCCTTAACCGATCTAAGCGAACTCCGAATGGTGCGGGAGGGCTTAAAGGTTGAGGACACATTATGTTTTTTTAGAATCCTGGCAATATTATCTGTAGTACCTTGGATAAATGGAAGGTGAACACTAGATAATCGATCACATGGATCTTTTTTACCCTTAGGACCTTTTTCAGTGTTTTGAAAATCTTTTAGACATTGACTCGTGCTATAACTGTTTTTATTAAAAAATTTAAGGAGATGAGCCTTTTCGTCTTTAAAGTGTTGGTCATCGGATATTCTAAAGGCTCTAGTGGCAAGGGTGCTAAGAACCCCAAGCTTCTAAGCAGGGAAATGGTGAGAACTAGCATGTAAATACTGCTCAGTGTGCGTCTTCTTTCTGAAGACTTGATGAGAGAAAGAACCATCTCCATTCCTAGAAATGAGGACATCGAGAAAAGGCAAGCTGCCATTATCTTCGAACTCCATGGTGAACTTAATGAAGTCGGATTGATTATTAAGATGTTGAAAGAAAATGTCCAATTTCTCCTTACCATGAGGCCACAAAACACAGGTATCATCAACAAACCATTTCCAAAGCTTAGGTTGAAAAAGAGAAGAAGAGAGGGCCCTAGATTCGAAGTCTTCCATGAACATATTAGCTACCACAGGGGAAAGAGGGGAACCCATGGCCACACCACAAGTTTGTTCAAAGAATTCACCCTCGAAAGTAAAGAAAGTCGAGGTAAGACAAATTTCAACAAGATGAGCAGTATCTGGATCAGTGACCTGAGAAATGACATCAATAGCTTCCTTAATGGGGATGCAAGTGTATAAGGAAACAACATCAAAATTAACAAACCTATCATCACGATCCAACTCCAAGTCTTTCAATTCATTAATAGAAGAGCAAGAGTCCTTAACAAAGGAGGAGGTCTGACCTACAAGCGATTTAAGCTTAGCGGATAGAAATCGAAAAGAGGCCTGTAAACCTCAACAGAGATGATGGATGGACTGTCAGCAGATGTTGGATTCCTGCCTTTCATTCCCAATAATTATTTTTTATTTTATTTTATTTATTTTATTATTATTATTATTATTATTATTATTTAATTTTATCTAATTATTTATTTATTTTTTATTTTATTCATATTTCTACTTTAAATGTTTTATATTTTTATTTTTATTTATTAAATTTTTATTGATTTAGTTTTAGTTTTATTTTTATTTTTATTTTTTATTTATCTATCTATCTATTTTATTTTTATTTTTAATTTTATATTATATATATATATATATTTGTGTATTTATTTATTTTTTTATTTTTATTTTTATTTTTTATTTTTTTAATATAAGGTAACTGATGTTTTAACTAACATATAATTATTAAAAATAAATTATTTTTTAATTTTTTAATTTTTAAATAGTATTTATTTATTTTTAAACATTTAATTTAATTTAATTTAAAATAATAATAATAATAATAATAATAAATAAATGAACAAAAAAATTTATATAAATATTAAATAGTTATTTTATTCTCGAAATCATATTAGATTAATAATTATTATTTTTATTAAAAATAAATATAAGTATATAAAATTCAGATTTTAAACATTAATTTTGGGATTCTTTCTTTATTAATAATTAAACTATTATATATTTTTTTATTTGAGTCAAACTAGCCGTTGTTTTACAAACGGCTAGTTGGAGCTCTAAGATCTATTTAAAGGGGTTTATTGATCAGATTTTCCATCTTATCCTGATGATGAACCACACTGGTTGGTTCGAAACATGTCGACCAAATCTATTCTGATGTGATTTTCACCGAGAGATTTTAATCATATTATTAATATTATTTATCAATATAAATGTTAATAGTATTTATATTAACAATATTATTGTAATTAATCATATTAATCATATTCATAAAATGTTATTAATATTATTCTTATAATTTAAATTTTATTAATAATTTTAATAAACCTTAATAATGTTTGAAACTTCTTGTTATTAATACAATTATGAACATTAATTTTAAATAAACATAATTAACATTGTATTAACCATCCTAGATCCATATTAACTAATATCTATGCGTCCAGAGGGATCAAATATATCGAGGTGAAAACCTCCTTTTTGAGTGCAAAACTTGAGGAAAGGTTTGCACCTCGAGAGATTTGATCCCTCTTAGTGCTTGATAGATGTGTAGTTAAGATGGATCTAGGCTGGTTTCAGTCGTGCAAACTAACAATGTAATAATATTGAATGATATAAAATGTGAATAATAAGAATGTAGTCAATTACAAATAGCCTTCATTGCGATCAATCTCAAACTATTTTCTTCTACTATTCTTATTGTCACCCTTGTTATTTTTGTCATCTTTTCATATCAATTATATGAAAAAGACATTAGAAATCATAAATCATAAACAATTTAAATATTTAGCTGGAGTTGTTGTAGTAAACACCATACATTGTATCTCTTGCTCTCCAATATTATTAGGTTTAATTACTATAAAAAAAAAAACTACATTATCAATAATTTTTTTGTGCTTACAGTGAAAACAATGCACCTATTAATCCAATGGATTTAAAATTAACGTACCATCATATATCCAGTTACATCAAATGAGAAATCAACATATACACTGAAATCAATGCATCTAATGCAAATTTAATATTTTTATTTATCACTAATAATCTTAATATTATTTATATTATTGATGTTAATTATAGTATCAATAGTAATATCATTCATAATATTAATCATCATATTTTTAGAGTGAATATATTTAAAAAAAATATTAATAAATAAAATAATTATTATTATAAAGAAAACATTATTAATATTATTTATCAATATTAATGTTAATAGTATTTATATTAACAATATTATTGTAATTAATCATATTAATATTATTAAAAAATGTTATTAATATTATTCTTATAATTTAAATGTTATTAATAATTTTAATAAACCTTAATAATGTTTGAAACTTATTATTATCAGTACAATTATGAACATTAATTTTAAATAAGCATCATTAATATTGTATTAACCAGCCTAGATCCATCTTAACTACGGAGGTAAAAACCTATTTTTTGAGTGCAAAAATTGAGGAAATGTTTGCACCTCGAGAGATTTGATCCCTCTCGATGCTTCATAGATCCGTAGTTAAGATGGATCTAGGTTGGTTTCAGTCGTGCGCAACCAAGGAAAATCTATCGATAATATGAGGAACATATGATTAATTTGATCAATAATATGTAAATACATTTAATATTAATATAATCATTTTAAATATGCTAAATATGTTTGAGATTTATGGATTCATTTTAATTTTAAATTTGCTTAGTTACCCGAGTTTGTTGTTGAGATGATAAATATTGTAAAATAACTTTAATGATGAAAAATGATGAAATACTTTTTTGAATGCAAAGTGACAATGTAATAATATTGAATGATATAAAATGTGAATAATAAGAATGTAGTCAATTACAAATAGCCTTCATTGTGATCAATCTTAATCTATTTTCTTCTACTATTCATATCGTCACCATTGTTATTTTTGTCATCTTTTCATATCAATTATATGAAAAAGACAGTATAAATCATAAATCATATACCATTTAAATATTTAGCTCGAGTTGTTGTAGTAAACATCATACATTCTATCTCTTGCTCTCCAATATTATTAGGTTTAATTACTATAAAACACAAAAATTTCTACATTATCAATAATTTTTTGTGCTTACAGTGAAATCAATGCACCTATTAATCTAATGGATTTAAAATTAATGTACCATCATACATTCACTTACATCAAATAAAAAATCAACATATACACTGAAATCAATGCATCTAATGCAAATCTTAATATTGTTATTTATCACTAATAAACTTAATATTATTTATATTAATAGTGTTAATTATGGTATCAACACTAATATCATTCATAATATTAATCACCATATTTTTAGAGTGAATATATATATATATATATATATATATATATATATATATATAAAATTATTAATAGTATTTGCTAATATTAATGTTAATAGTATTTATATTAACAATATTATTGCAATTAATCATATTAATATTATTAATAAATATTATTAATATTATTCTTGTAATTTAATTGTTATTAATTATTTTAATAAATCTTAATAATGTTTGAAACTTATTATTATTAATACAATTATGAACATTAATTTTAAACAAACATCATTAATATTGTATTAACCAGCCTAGATCCAACTTAACTACGGATCTATCAAGCGCCGAGAGGGATCAAATATCTCGAGGTGAAAACCTCCTTTTTGAGTGCAAAACATGAGAAAAGGTTTGCACCTCGAGAGATTTGGTCCCTCTCGACGCTTGATAGATCCATAGTTAAGATGGATCTAGGTTGGTTTCAGTCGTGCACAACCAAGGAAAATCTATCGATAATATGAGGAACATATGATTAATTTTATCAATAATATGTAAATATATCTTAGATTTATGGATTCATTTTAATTTTAAATTTGCTTAGTTACCTCACTTTGTTGTTGAGATGATAAATATTGTAAAATAACTCTAATGATGAAAAATGATGAAATAAATTTTTTGAATGCAAAGTGACAATGTAATAATATTGAATAATATAAAATGTGAATAATAAGAATGTAGTCAATTACAAATAGCCTTCATTGTGATCAATCTCAAACTATTTTCTTCTACTATTCTTATTGTCACCCTTGTTATTTTTGTCATCTTTTCATATCAATTATATGAAAAAGACAATAGAAATCATAAATCATAAACCATTTAAATATTTAGCTAGAGCTCTTATAGTAAACACCATACATTGTATCTCTTGCTCTCCAATATTATTAGGTTTACTAAAGAGTTTGCCGGATTATCCATAGTCTCACGAAACACTTGTCATTATCCACAGTCTCACGAAACAATTATTAGGTTTAATTACTATAAAACAAAAAAAAATATACATTATCAATAATTTTTTTGTGCTTACAGTGAAATCAATGCACCTATTAATCCAATGGATTTAAAATTAACATGCCATCATACATCCAGTTACATCAAATCAGAAATCAACATATACACTGAAATCAATGCATCTAATGCAAGAATCAAATAAGATTAGAAAACAATATCTACATAGAAATCAATGCATCTAATGCAAGTGATCAAATAAGATTGGAAATCAACATCTACACTCAAATCAATGCATCTAATGCAAGTAAGAAAATAGGATTAGAAACCAAAATATACACTAAAATCAATGCATCTAGTGCAAGCAATCAAATAGGATTATAAATCACCATCTACAGTGAAATCAATGCATTTAGTCCAAGAAATCAAATATGATTAGAAATCATTTATATTGAAATCAATGCATATAGTGTAAGCAATCAAATATAATTATAAATCAACATCTACATTGAAATTAATTCATCTAATGCAAGCAATTAAATAGGATTAGAAATCACCATGTACACTGAAATCAATGCATTTAGTGCAAGCAATCAAATAGAATTAGAAATCATCTACATTAAAATCAATGCATCTAGTGCAAGTAATAAAATATCATTAGAAACCAAAATCTACACTAAAATCAATGCATCTAGTGCAAGAAATCAAATAGGATTACAAATCACCATCTACACTGAAATCAATGCATCTATTGTAAGAAACCTTCTTCCCTCTATCCCCATCCATATTTATCTATATGTCCCTCCGTCTCTCCTTCTTTGTCCTTTTATATCACCCCCAAAAATACACACACTCTCTCACTCCATATTTATCAATATCTTTGTCCCTCCCTCCATATCTCCATCTATCTCATCTTTCTCTTCACCTTTCATCTATATCCCTTTGCCTCTCTATATCAACCCAAAGACATACACTCTCTTTCATTATGACATATATATATATAGGATTAGAAACCAACATATAAACTAAAATCAATGCATCTAGTGCAAGCAATCAAATAGGATTAGAAACCAACATATACACTAAAATCAATGCATCTACTTGAAGCAATCAAATAGGATTATAAATCACCATCTACAGTAAATTCAAAGCATTTAGTGCAAGAAATCAAATATGATTAGAAATCATTTATATTGAAATCAATGCATATAGTGTAAGAAATCAAATATAATTATAAATCAACATCTACATTGAAATTAATTCATCTAATGCAAGCAATAAAATAGGATTAGAAATCACCAATTACACTGAAATCAATGCATTTAGTGCAAGAAATCAAATAGAATTAGAAATCATCTACATTGAAATCAATGCATCTAGTGCAAGTAATCAAATATCATTAGAAATCAAAATCTACACTAAAATCATTGCATCTAGTGCAAACAATCAAATAGGATTACACATCACCATCTACACTGAAATCAATGCATCTATTGTAAGAAACCTTCTTCCCTCTATCCCCATCCATATATATGTGTGTGTGTGTGTGTGTGTGTGTCCCTCCATCTCTCCTTCTTTGTCCTTTTATATCAACCCCACAAATACACAAACTCTCTCACTCCATATTTATCAATCTCTTTGTCCCTCCCTCCCTATCTCCATCTATCTCATCTTTCTCTTCACCTTTCATCTATATCTCTACATTCCTTTGCCTCTCTATATCAACCCTAAAACATACACTCTCTTTCTGCAATATATCTATCTATCACTCCCTCCCCTTCTCTCTCCCTCTCTCTCTCTCTTCCCCTTCCCTCCCTTTCCCTCGCTTCTATCTCTCTTCCCTCCTAATATCCTCTCTTGCTCTCCCTCCATCTTCCTTATCACTCCTCTCTCTCTCTCCAACTTTCACTCTCTATGTATTTCTTCTTACCTCCCTCTGTCTGCCCCTCCATCTCCATCTCTCTTTCCCTACCTCTCTCCACTCTCTCTCTTCCTTTCTCTCCCACCTCTCTTTCTCTCTCCCTCTCTCTCTCTATATATTCACCTTCTAACTTTGTCACTATGCCTCTCTCTCTCCTTCTCTCCCCCATTCTCTCCATTTCTTCTTCTTTGTATCTTTATCTCACTCCCAAACAAACACACTTTCTCTCCATATCTCCCTTAGCACCCGCTCTCTCTTTCTCCAATTGTCACTCTCTATGTATTTCTTCTTCCCTCCTTCTCCCCCCATCCAACTCCATCTCTCTATCCATCCCTCTCTCCCTCTCCAACTCCATCTCTTTATCCCTCCCTCTCTCCCCATCCAGCTCCATATCTTTAACCTCCCTCTCTCCCACTCCAAATCCATATCTCTATCCTGTTGAAATATTAAAGTCACCTGTCGTGCTTCTGGGCAGGAAGAAAATGAGTACACAGAGGCAGCAGAATTTTGAGTGCACAGCACTCTGCATTGAAGAAGAATGGAGATGAATTTACTCCTGATGGGCCGCAGCCACGGATTGCAGAAGAATTAACTCAGTGATGGGCAGAGCCGTTTTTTTTTTTTCTACAGAAGAACAGAGATTAGCTTTACGGAGGATCAGATTGAGTTAAGACAGTCATTTCGGGCTTTAAAGCCCTCAACAACCAAAGTTATTTTGAAAACAGTGTCTTATTGATGAAGAGGATGAGATGCGATGCGATCTAATCGTAATCGCAAATCATGGTTCATATAAGTTTTATAACTCAAATGTCTTGCAGATGTGAAGTCGTGATGCAATGCGATTCAATCGCAAATCGCAATCGCAATATAAATGATCCGAAGATCTAAGTGTCTTGTTGATGACGGAGAGTTTCGTAAAACGGAACACATATATATAATTTACATTGAAACTTAAATAAATCGCCCTCCCGTTTGAGCCGGAGGCCCGTGGGTCCACTTGACCACGTGGCGACACCTCAATGGAATCGCAAGGCTCAATCGCAAAGCTCAATCGGAGCGGATATGTTATGACCCCCGATTGAAGGCTGGACCCGATTGTA
>JAXQQM020060955.1:0-48716 GCA_034641835.2 Pinus albicaulis | reverse complement strand
TCTGCGGAAATGTTGTTTCTTCCGAAAGGAACAAAAATAATCTGCGAAACTGTTGTTCCTTCCAAAAGGAACAACAAAAGTGTTGTTACTTTAGAAAGGAACAACAAAAACTCAAAATAACGAAATAAGCTGAGTTTTGAAAAAAACAGAATTCCATGAAACAAGCAACAAAAACTCAAAATAAATGAAATAATCAGAGGTTTGAAAAAAACGAATTCCATAAAACAAACAATCCAAATAAATAAACAATATTTGTGTACAAAATTTAAAAAAAGAAATGATTAATAAATGGGTGCCGAGGAGGAGTTATCCCCTTCAGCCAGAATTTTCATGGTAGAATCTTCGCGTAATTGTTGGTAAAAGGATTCTCGGGTAAGTGGTTTATGATACAATCGTACTCGATGATCATTTACTTTGAAGGAATGTCCAGATCCATCAATGGTGGTTAATGTAATAGTTCCATTGTCATGCACCTTTTGTATTTCATAAGATTCAAACAGCAGTGTCTAGGATTTCCCTGAAGAAAATCAAGAGAACAACAGAGTCTATGTGTGCACTTTGCTCAAAGGGTATGAAGTGTTGTTCCTTTCTAAAGGAACAACAAAAACTCAAAATAAACAAAATAACTGGAGTTTTGAAAGAAAAATAGAATTCCATGAAACAATCAAAATAAATGAACAATCTATATGTACAAAGTTTAAAGAAAAGAAATGATTTAATAAATGTGTGTCGAGGAGGAGTTATCCCCTTCAACCAGAATTTTCATGGTAGAATATTCCCGTAATTGTTGGTAAAAGTATTCTCGAGTAAGCGGTTTATGATACAATCGTACTCGATGACCATTTACTTTGAAGGAATTTCCAGATCCATCAATGGTGGTTAATGTAATAGAGCCATTGTCATGCACTTTTTGTATTTCATAAGGTCTGAGCCATCGTGTCCGGAGTTTCCCTATAAAATATTGAAACCTAGAATCATATAGGAGTGCCCAATCTCCTTCATGGAAGATCTTTTCTTTGATAAGGGTGTCATGCCATTTTTCTCTCTGTTGTTGAATTAATGCTGTGTGTTGAAGCTCAGAGAGCCTAATTTCATCTAACTCATTAATTTGCTGCAGTATTTTGGCTTGGGCTTCATTTAAATCTAGACCCACCTTTGGGCTATTCTTAATGTCTGAATTTCAAAATCTATTGGAAAGATGGGCTCTTTTCCAAATACCAATTGATATGGTGAATATCCCATAGTGGGTCTCCATGTTGTTCGGTATGCCCACAATGCTTCTGGAAATCTGTAGGCCCAATCGCGTCTGTGTGAGGCAACAGTTTTTGTTAATATAGATTCAATTACTTTTTTCATGCTCTCTACTTGGCCATTTTCCTGTGCGTGGTATGGGATTGTAATCTTGTGCTAAATGTGGTAATTTTGTAGTGTTTCAGCTAGTTTATTACCTACAAACTGTGGTCCTCCATCTGTGATTATGTCCCTTGGGAGGCCATATCGCACAAATATTTGGAAAATAAATTGTATTACAAAGTCCTCTGTAGCTTTTGAAAGTGCCTCTGCTTCAACCCATTTGGTGACATACTCGGTTGCAACTAGGATGTATGTTTTTTGGTTTGATGGGGGGCTAATAGGGCCAACAAAATCGAGCGCCCAGCGTTCAAATGGTTCAATTACTAGTTGAGGGTTCAAAGGCATTTCATCAGACTGCCCAGGGCAACCTGCCGTTTGGCAGCTATCACAGGCCTACACAATTTTTTTGGCATATTTAAAGATGGTAGGCTAATAATAGCCTGTTGTAGAACTTTATGGGCAATTCTACGATCTTCAAAATTTCCGCCACACTGCCCATCATGGCATGCTTTCAAAATATCAAATACCTCATCCTCCCAAATGCATCTCCTTATTTGCATGTTTTCCCCTGTATGAAATAGGTAGCCCCCAATCCAAGAGAATCGGGTACTATGCTGTATTATCTGCTTTCGTTCATTAAGGGATAGATGTTTAGGTAGTTTACCTATTGCCAAATAATTTTTTATATCAGCATACCATGGGGTTCTGACAGTAACAGCGAATAAATGTTCATATGGAAAGTGGTCTTCAACTGCTTCTGTATATGTTGGCTTTGGCATTCTTGACAGAAAATCAGCTATAGGGTTCTCCTTTCCAGGTCGATCTTTGATTGTAATGTCAAATTCTTGCAATAAAATCAACCATCTTGTCACTCTTCCATTTGTAACAGGTTTATTTGCTAAAAATTTAATGGCAGAGTGATCAGTATATAGTACTACAGGATACCCAGTTATATAATGTCTAAACTTATTTATAGCATGTACTACAGCTAAAAATTCCTTCTAAGTCACAGTATAATTTAATTCAGCAGGGGATAGATTTTTGCTAATGTAATAGATTGCATATGGCTTCTTGTCTTCCTCCTGCCCAAGTACTGCTCCAATTGTTGTGTCTGAGGCATCAGATGAAATTTGGAATGGCAAATTCCAATTTGGGCCCCTCAGCACTGGGGCTGTTGAAACAAGCTTTTTCAGATCATTGAAGGCATTGTCACATTTATCTGTCCAAATAAAATCAAAATTTCTAGTTAGTGCATATAAAGGTGCAGCTATTCGAGAATAATGTTCTATAAATCTCCTATAATAACCAGAAAATCCAAGAAAGCTACGTACCTCTGTTTGTGTGGTGGGTGTGGGTATTAACAAAATTATCTGAATTTTGGCTGGATCCACCTAAATTCCAGTTGCTGAAATATAGTGTCCTAAGATAACTCCTTCGGTCATCATCATATGACACTTTTCATGGCTTAAACAAAGCCTAGTGTCAATACATCTTTGCAACACCTTTTCTAAATTTTCTAATGCTGGCTCAAATTCATCCTCGTAAGGTGTGAAGTCATCCATATATACTTCGAGCCCTTCATTTATTAAATCTGAAAAGATGCTGAGAATGGACCTTTGGAATGTAGCAGGGGCATTGCATAGGCCAAAGGGTAAGACTCGGTAGGAAAATGTCCATATGGACAGGTAAAAGTAGTTTTGTCTTGGTCTTTAGGGGAAATCTGGATTTGATTGTACCCACTGAAGCCATCAAGGAAGGAAAATAATTTCTTTCTTGCCAATGTGTCTAATACCTGGTCAATGAAAGGAAGGGGAAAGTGGTCTTTCTGGGTTTCCTTGTTAAGTTCACGGTAATCTACACATATTCTCCACTTTCCGTTCTTCTTTGGTACCACTACTAATGGAGAGACCCACTTGCTATCAGATATTGGGTAGATGAAATTAACATCCAATAGATTTTGTAATTCAGCTTTCAAAATATCTTTAAGGTGAGGGTTTAGTCTTCTTTGGGGTTGGCGAATGGGTCTCACATATTTTTCAATATAGATGTGGTGTGTACACAATTGGGGGTCAATTCCTTTCATGTCTGGGTAATCCCATGCAAAGGCTGCTTTGTATTTCCGCAATAGTTGGACCAAATTCTCTTCTTGTTCAGTAGTCAGATTTTTGTTAATGTTTAGAGTTTTCCCCGGCTCAATTTCTACAATCTTACTATTGTACACAGAAGTAGTGGGTATTACTTGATCAATAATGTCTTTCAGAGGATCTTCTTCTTCCTTATTATCAAATGCTGCCTTGATCATGTGACATTGTAGATGGGATATGATTTGTGGTTTATTAATAAAACTATTGATGATATCATCCTCTGTTTGATCTTTAAAATCAAGAGAATTTTCTATAGTTAGAGGTGATCTCATATTTTCCATAAGATATGATACAGGTTGTTTTCTTGTTTTGATTATTGATAGACTTGGCTGGGCTGGGGGATATAAAGCTAAATTCTTGACATAGTTTCCCCTTGTTATTTTCATGTTGCCTTGTCGGCATCCAATATAAGCATTGGCAGTTGCCAACCAAGGTCTACCTAAGATTAACGGGTGTCCTTCTAGCCGATTGTTTGGATTGATAACCAGGAAGTCAATAGGGTATTCCCAGGAATCTATAGATACCATTACATCTTGTAGTGTACCCTCTGGTTTGACTACTGATCGGTCAGCCAATTCCAATAAGGTTTTTGTTGGTTCTAGTGATGTAATGCCAAGTTTTTGACACGTGGTGGTTGTTAGGATATTGATTGCTGCTCCCAAATCAACTAAGGCATTTAGAAACAATTACCCATGGATTTGCACTGTCACTATAGGATTTCCTGGGTCTTCATATTTTACGGGTGTTTCCATTCTTGATAATAAGTTAGATAAAGTACCGACTATTTGGACAGTTGGATTGGTGGTTGTTCTCCTCTTTGGCTTTTTTATGCATAATTCCTTAATGGTTTTTGCATATATAGGAATATCTTGGATAGCTTGGAGGAGAGGGATTTTTATACACAAATTTTTTAATTCTCCCAGAAGATCAAAATTAGGATATTCTAATGGGCACGGTATGATTAATCATTCTGGGAATGGTGGAGAGGAAGTTGTTACTTGTTGTTGATTTTGTTGTTGAACCTCCTTCTCTTTTTGTAATGTTTGTTCTACAAGTAACAGATCTTCAATATGAACATCATTATTTCTCTTTGTTTCTACTATGTGCCCAGACCTTAACTGAAGGTCATTACACTCCCTCAGTTCAGTTTCTAATTCTGGGGGTTCCATTATTTGGACAGACTGAACTGGCCTATTATTTGGGTTTGGGTTGGGCTGGGATAGGAGTTGTGGTCTTAAGTTGGTCTGGGGGTTTGTATAGGGAGCTAGCAGTGTAGGTTGAGAGAGAGGGATTGTTCCAACTGGCTGATTTGTAGGTCTTTGCCAGTTTGACTGCCAGGCCTGACTCTGGGAAGTAGAGGGGGACCATTGTGTTGGATAGTTATTATTTTTCCAAAAAGGTGGGCAGAAAGGAAAACTTGGCCAATTAGTTTGATTTGTTTGGTTTGGCCATGATGATGTAGGGAATGGATGTTGTGAGCAATTGGGGAAAGGTGGTTGATTTTTCCACATTCCACTGTATTGTTGAGCATTATATTGAGGAGGCTGAAAAGAAGAAAATGGATCAGTTGGCATACCTGATTGTCATGGCTGCCATTTTCGGTGCTGACTAAGAAGACATACCACTTCTGATTCTTCTTCTGCCTCCTTATAAACTTCTTTTAGGCCAGGAAGTGAAGGGCATCCTTCTATAGGGTGATATTTCATGCAAATGGCACAAACTTTGATTACATCCAATGGGCATTCTTTGTGGTTGTGTTTCTTCCTACATCTAGGACAGAATATCGCCAAATTTTTCTCTACTTATGCTTGCTTTTGTTTGGCTTCCATGATGTCGAACTGTGTTGTTAGAGTCCCAAGTATATCTGTCTTAAAATCTTCTAGCATCTTTCCAATCTCTGCACGAGCTACACCTTCAACAGAGGTCTTGTTGTCTCTTGTAATCATATCACGTTCTGCTGACTTTAGCCTTGTATTGCCCCTCGAACTCCTGATACACAAATCAATGATGTTAGCATAACTTTCCTGATATATATCACCTTTTCCCATAATATTCAATGTTTCAACCCATTGATCTTTCATTCCCCTAATTAATGTAGTTTTCAACACATTATCAGGTAAGGGTAAGGATTCATAAGGGGATCTTTGAAGATTGTATTGAAACCGTTCCACATATTCTTCCAAGGTTTCATTTGGTTTTGCTATCATTTGGAATATTTCATCTTTTAGTTCCCAAGACCTGCAATAATCTTGATACTTTTTTAAAAATGCAGCCTTCATCTGATCCCAATCAGTTATGACACCCCCACCTAATCCCATAAACCATCGTAAGGTTGCCCCTTTTAATGTAGAAGGGAATAGTTTTAGTTTTTTGGGATTGGTGGTATAATCATATCCCCTGCATAACACATCAAATTCAAACAAAAATGCATCTGGATCTTCTGATGTTAAGCCATGAAATGTGGGAATATGTTGAAGGGGAATGGCCTTCATAGGTGCATTAACTGCAGTATCTACTATAGGATATTGCAGCGTAGAGGTTTGCTGGGGTGTCTACTGGTTCTGATTTTGGTTCTGGGCCATTTGGTCGAAGATGTGCCAATATCCTTTTGGGATCTCAAGGGAATTCCTAGGCTGACTAGAAGGAGCAGGAATGGTCTTGACAGCACTTCCCTGATCTGGAACAATAAGTATTCCTTGTTGACCTACTGTTTGTGGTGTTTTGGGACCTTGGTTTTGAATTAGTTTAGCAGCACTTCCATTATCTGGACTACTTACTGTTTGGACTATTTCAATAGGAGATTTTGGTTCTTCAGTTTCTCCTGTTTCCCCTTCTCCTTCACGAATATTACTAGAGTTCCCTTCTTGAGGGGAAATTATGCAGGGATTCTCAATTTCTTGGGAATCTTGCTCAATTCCCACTGTCTGACTATGTATCTCAGCAAAGGCTTCATATGATGACTCTATGGCCTGAAGGGAACTAGTAGGTTGTCTAGAGATAACTCTCCTAGGTCCTACTAATGGCTGAGATTCAGTCCTTTTAAGGATTTTGTCAATAAAGGTTGTCCGCCCAAGGGTCACCGGTCCCTTAGGTTTTTCAATTTTAGAAGGAATTTTGTTTTTCTTAGTTGGTATATTCATTCAAGAAAACAAGCCTTCATTCCTACCTAAAGAAAGAAGCTTACCTACTTCTACTATGAAGTGGGCTGTGAGCAAGTGTGTTTCTTGCCCGGTGTGCAGGTTCTTACCTTCCTTCTTTAATACCCAATTCTTCGCAAGCAGAAGAAAATAAATTGTGCATCACTCCTTTGAAATGTCATACACTCTCCCTGGAAGCGGTGGCAAAATGTTGGATCATAAAAAGGTTATCTTTTAAACACCTAATTATCCTACATTAATTATCAATCCCGGAGCGACTTTTTATTTCAAGAGTGTACTCTGTCTGAGGTTGCAATTAACTAAGAGTAATGCTATGAAGATGTAGTAAAAAATCCTAAATACAAGAGTAAACAGATGCTTGTAAAGAAATCTAATTACAGTAACATAAATGGAAATGTTCTGAAATCTCAACTACATCAATCTGCAAACCATCGATCAGGGATACAATAGCAGTAACTCCTTCCCTTAGAAATCAATGCAACTGAAATCACACTAAGTCAAGATAACCAATCTGGGAACTTGGAAGCAGTAACCAGTGTCCTCTATAGTTGGTGGTATTGTTCTTAAAGCAATCAAAATGAAATCAAACTCAAACTACTTGCTGATGAAAATAACTGAAAGGAATTTCAAAGGCTACAAAGGAACAACAACTCGTAATTCCTATGTATACACAGCAACTGTAACCAGTCTATCTACTAATCTAAAGCTATGAATCGGAAATGAACAGTAAATAGAAATGGAACATCAACACGAATTGAACAACAATTATAAACTTAATTCAATCAAGAAACTAATCTCAATACTCCAATCCTTTCGATAGCCACTACTACAAAACAGTCAATTATAACGAATCATAAACAAATAGAACAACAACTAGAATTGATTATAGAACAAAAAAGCTTTATAAGGATAGCAAGGTAAATAAACAGCGAATACACTTCTCGCAAATGATAAAACAACAGTGCAGTTCGTTAATTCTTCATAATGAATCAACAACAATCAATCAACTCTGGAATCGTAATAAACTGAAATGCGAATTCACACAACAGTAAGCAAAGATTAGAAATACAAACAATAGGGTAATTCCACCAGAGCCGGGCCCTTAACACCAGTGAAACACTGTTTGGCTACTTCAGAACTTAAGAGATGAAATGGAATGAGTTTTTGATATTAATCGAACATAAATTATTACAGAGACCACTCTCTTAAAGCCGAGAGTCAATAAAACACAATATTACAGAGGAAAATGTTTTGAATACAAGAATCTCTTACCCCTTTAATCACTAAAAGTGTTGCCTTATATATCAGACCCTAACGGACAAGACAAGGAATAAGATGAGGCTTGAACAACGATCCCTCAGGATCAAAGGATCCTAAGGAATTCACTTCCCTTCATTTAGTTATCATATGGTTTACTTTGACCAAAGCCGAGCTATCCGCTGCCTTTTCTTAGTGATGCATTCATATTTCCTTGTCTTTGGCGGGATTTGGTCTAACGGCTTGGAGAATAGCGATTTCATTCATCTCGACATAACCCTTTGGTACAATTGTTCACTTATCAAAGTCCTTCTTTATCAGCAAAAGAAATCTTTAGTCATATTTTTATAATAGACATATGTTTTCAATTCTACACCATGATTGTATAATGAAATATAAGGTAAAAGGATCATGCATGGTAAAAGAATGAGAAAATACTACGTTGATTTCATGCATTTCTTTTAAGTAAGTGGAAAAAGAGTGATTTGGAGACATGCTCGGATTCTGACCCGTCGAAGGAGAGCTCCGACATCAAAGCGCATGTTGTAACTCCCCTTTTTGATTAATAATATAAGGCAACTCGTATTTTCTTTCCATTCTTGTCTGTGATTGTGATAATAATTCTAGCACTCCATGATCAGTTAGATAGATTACTTTTGATATATGCTTGTTGCACCTTTACGTTTGTCGTTGTGTTTTGGTCATTGGTGCAGGTAGTCAAACAATGGTAGCAATGAATATCGAGCTTGGAAGAGCGAAAGACCAAGACTTCAAGGAGGAGCAACATCATAGCATCAGGCCAAGGTAGGCCATCTTCTTTGTTCTATGTTTCAAATGTAATCTAGGAAAGTAGATATTTGTTTTTTCCCTTTGTAGCTAGACCCACTCTAGGGCTAGAGGGTTCATCTTTGTCTGCAAAGAGAATTTACCTAGACAAAAAATTGGTGACTCCGCTCGGGAACTACTACCTCTAGTCTACCTCTAGTCTACCTTTAGTCCACTTTCATTGAATGGATATTTCTCCTTTGTTTTTGGATTTTGTGATTAATTACAGTCATAAATCTCATTTCTGAAGTGATAAGCCTGGCCTTATTTGAACAAACCCTTTTGTTTTTAGTAATTTTCCTTGATCGACACTACTAATTCTATGATAGAAGCGTTGATCGGCATCAGATGTTTTAAAATAGAATCATATCCCCTTCCAATGTGAGGTACAACCTCATAGGCACACCAATTTTTGAGTAATTTTTTTAGGGTTTCTCTTCATTGACTTCCAATGTATCTTATCCTTCTAGGCCCCCTTCTCTGCTCATTTTACTCTTGTTCTCTTCTGTTCAATTGACTTGATTGTCTTAGTTAGCTCAACTTTCGTCTCTTTTCTTTCAAATTGTGCATCCTCATCATCCTAGGGCTTCTAGTTTCTTTGTGTAATTTGAATGGTTGCATGCTTTGCTAAATACCAGGCCTACTCTTGAGTTAGTTTTGTTGTTTATTTTGAGCTTTTTGATTTGGTTTCCTTTCATTCTACGGTTGATTTCTGTGACTGGAATTTTCAAGTGTCCATTTTGTGTGCATTTGGCTCTCTCTTCCATTGACAAGCATAAATTACATTACTTGTTTACGACTAAAGGATATTTCTTTGTTTGTCAATCCGTGTGAAAAGTGAAGAATGTTTTGTTTTGAGGAAATGATTTGATATTTCTCTTTGGTACTTTGATTATTGCATCTTGCAACGTTTTGGGGAATTTCATTAGATAATTACTTGAAGAAAATGATTACATTTGAAGTGTATTTTTCATCCCTTTTTGCATTATGTTTATATTAAAAAATTTATTGCATTCATTTTGCATCTAAAGTGAAAAACTTCATTTCGATCGCATCTAGTGCATTTAGTGAAAAACTAGGAAAATGAAAGATATTTTCATTTTTTCTTTGGATTATGCACTTAAAGAAGTAGTGATAAATTGTCATCTAGTACATTTTCTTGACTGATGCATTGATTGTGTGAACCTCTTATTCTCAATTAGTGTAGTTTTCCATCGAAATGAAAAATTGTCTTTTTATCATATAGTTTCATTTTAGGGATTCAGGTGACATTATTAAGGCCTTAAAACTGAGACTTAAGTTCAAGATAAAATTTAAAATTTATTCAATGAATCTAAGGAGAATTTGGAACTTATGTAATATTCCCAAATGGGAAAAGTAGGAATATAGTGCATAAAACTAGAAATAGCAGTGTACATCAATGCATAAATATAGGATATCAACGTGCAACCAATTTTTTCAGCAAATACACATAATAATTTAAGGCACTAATCATACAATAGGATCAAACAAGCCTCCCATGAATAATCACTCTAAAAAGTGAGTTGTTGCTACTAAACAAAATGCTGGAGAGATGCTACAGTGCAGTCATAGAATGCATAACTACAGCTAGAGATCATAAAAAAATATAAATATAATGATATATACCTCAATATATGCTATATATATAGATCTAGGTCCTATATCACCTTTCCAAGATAACCCAAGAGGGTTTCCGTAAAATGCCCACAATGTGCCAAGGTAAGCTACAACCCTAGGGTTGAAGGTATGCTACAACAACAGAAATGAGAAGATATGGCCGAAGCTGATGTAGAATCCTACAAATCTTCTCCAATAGATCCCCCGGATGAAAGGATGCCTCCTCCACTGAAGAAATCTCCTCCCAAAACACACATTGCAACCACCTCGGCAACTCCTCCCTAAAAATAATGCAGATCTGAACTAAAACTACATTGTAGGGGATAAATATTCCTTGGCCTGATGGAAAATAAGTAAATAGAGCCCAAGGGGCTTCTTTACTAGCCTCCCAATGGAAGGAAAACTTCCTCCACTGCAAAGCTAGCTCATAAAACACCCAATGAAAACCTTCACTGCTGCACCCCGCAACACAACACAACTCTAAGCAGAAACTACGATGTTGAAGAAAGTTGAAGCTTGGACTGGTGCCTCAATGTGGAAATGTAGTGAAATACTCCTCCTAGAGGCTCCTCAAGGAAAGAGGTGGGATTCCTGCTTGGGAACACCCTATGTTAAACAACACTGCAATCTTAGCTAAACAACTGAAGAGAGAAACAAGTCTAAACAGACAATCAACAAAATAATAATCCAATCATCCCCATAATGGTTTCCATCCTCTTCCTTATATTCTTGGTGAGCTTCCTCACCTTGGGCCCCACTCATCAAAGCCACTACTTCCATACCACCGCTGTTTGATTTGGTCAAGGTTGACCCAATCTTCATGCTCCAACCCCTTTTCATACATAAGGGTCTTCAATCTAGCCTTTAAATGACCTCCTTTTCACATTAGGAGTGTATTTTATTCCTACTAAGGATATTTATGGGTCTCCATGCCCTCTTATTCCTCTAACTAGGAGAAAAATCAAAATTTAATATTCCAATTAGATGTGTGTTAATTTTAGTAATATTACAGTCCTCCCCTTCCAAATGTTGCTTTTCCTCAAGAAACTGCAAGGATAGAACTGAAGATCCTCTCCTCTTCCTCTTGTAGCATCCTCATATGATAAGTTCCTCCACTGAACAAGATGCCCTCTCATCAATATGTCCCCAAGTTTCTTCTTCCAAGTGTATAAGTAAGCCTTTGGTGATAAATCCAAATGGATCTCATCTGAAGTAGTGAGATATCCATGGAGGTAACTATATGTGGTCTAGAGGCCTTATTGAGGCATGGGCTCAGAAAATGATTGGGAACCCTCCTTCCCATGTGAATCTCCAATCCCCAAGCTATCATCCATACAAAGTGAGTCACCCTCCAAAATGGTAACTCATGAAAAATTTCTTCCACCTTTGGCTCCCACAGTGTAGGTGGGCTGCATAAATGAACATGATAGACAAAATGGCATACCCCACAATTTCTCTCTCTCCACTTGTGATAGGTGTAGAGTTGTTGTAGGATTTGGGCAGTAATAATATTTCCCTCAAGAGTCAAAGGGACAATTGGATCTGAAAAGACCCCTTCTCTAGTTTCATGAGCCCAAACCATTCCATTCAAAGTGAATAGCTCATCATCACCATATGGTATCCAAATCAAAATGATACTGAATATCATGTGCAATTCTGGATGGTACCAATGGTTTCTCTAGTGGATACAACGCAATTTTGCCAACTATTGTTTCAAAACATCATGTGTCAAGTTGTCTCCCAACAAATTGCTAGTTGTGCATGTTTTCTCATCTACTAGGAAGTAGTAAATGGCATTATATATCAACTGAGCATAACAAGAGTAACACAACACTTTTCCAATGTCATCAAAGAATTGGCTTCCTCCATCACTGATATTAGTCTTAGAAAGGCCATGAAGCCAAAATAGAAATTTGCCTTCTTGTGGAGCAATGCACTGCACATATATGGCAAGACAATGAAAATATTTTGTGAAATGATCAATAAGTACATAAATAAATTTGTTACCATGCATAGTGAGTAAGCTAAAAGTGAGATCCATTGATGAGCCCTCACATGAGAATCTCCTCATAGTGGTCTGTAAAATGAAGGGATTCATACTCCCCTTGGAACACTCCATCAATAGATACATACTCCCAAGTGAAAACGTTGTTGACCTTAGTGATAAGGCTCTTGCCACTCCATGATTCCATTATTTGACATGCCATATGCCAAAGAAATCCACCATCATGCTGCTATATGTGGGAGACTCCTTCCTATGTGGACGTACCTCCTGATCCTTCAATGCTGAAGGGTAGTGCCTTTGCACCTTGATTGTGCCATCCACTTCTCCTAAAGTATCATGAAAAATATGGGAGAGAATTAGCCCATACTCTTCCAAGAGTAGCCAAAAAAAAAATAGATCTTGCTTCCTCCTTACACCTCCATCATACAAACCATGAGGTGAAAACATGATGATTGACATGAAGAATGCCACATCATCGCAATGGACCCAAACTCATTTCTTCCATATGATGCAAGTGCCATGCCAAGTTCCAACCAACCACATACCCTTTGAAGCAGGATATGTCACATGCTGACCAAACTCTTTCAAGAGTATCCAATGCAACCTTGCCTCTTGTTGCCCTGCGTCATAGTATGCAAGTGGCTTTCCAACCTCTTGCTCATCAACATCACCCATCCAACTAATGGTGAGTGTTTACTATCATGCTCCAAATGGGTATTCATCCAATGGAGAATACCATCCTCCCAAATCAAATAAATACCTCTACACTTCGTGGGATGTTGAAGTGCATCCTCCTGGAGATCTTCATATGAAGACTACTCTTAAATGACCATTTTGAATCCATAAGGATCCAAGTATACTGAAGGAAAAAATCTTCTCATTGAGCTGTGAAATGCTCGTCAAGAAGGATCCATCAAAATAATGGGAGATAATATGTCTCTCATCAACCATCTACCTATCCCTTGCTACACATGTAGAATGGTCATTGGAATCCTCCAATAATGGTTGGGCCCCCAACTCATCACTACTGCTCAATGATAGAGTTTCTGATCTCCATGATGGTGCATCTGCTATATCATAATCATGTTCAATGATGAGAATATAGTTCTGCATTGGATAATTTAGGACAATATTCATCCTATCCTCCAACAATCTACACTCCAACCCCAAGAGTTGTGTGCAGCTCAACAATTACATACTAGGATGAATGTATATCTCCTCCTTGATCCTATCAAAGGTCCTCTATGCATTGATATTTTGCTGCTCCAAATCAATAGTGTATCTTGACCCTAGGTCATGCAATGGCATGTCCCCACAATATTTCATAAGATGTGCTGAAATAATAGAAAGTGGAAACATTTGCATACCTTGGTTTTGCTTTGGAACATCTTGTACTACTACAAGGGTTCCTCCCACCGGTGTGATGAATTCCCCAACTACTGATGATGGTGGCTACTCCTCTATGGATACATCAATGCTAGTATAAGTCTCCTCTTCCTCATGAATCTCCTGAATAATGCATGGGACTCTAAATGTCAAGAGGTCAAGACCACTTTGCAAAGGTGCAAGTGTTCCTTCTTCTGATGCAAGTACTCCTGCAAAAAGTGGTGGTGAGGGTGTCTTCTCCTTTGATTTCTTCTTTTCAAACTTCTTGATCAACCTTTGAGTAAAATCTACATATGTTGTCACTCTTGCATGACTCAAATGGTTGAACCATCAATTGTTTGCTTCACCCTCAAGGTGCAACGCTGCAATCTCAACATCTTATCTCTCTACTAGTCGGTGTAGCAAGAAGATTTCATCCAACTTCATTCCCCAAGCCCTTGCTATGCATGTTGATGACCCGTAAAATGTAGACAATATAAATCTATTGTGCTTCCTTCTTCCATAGCTGTAAGGTATCCTTTCTTCTCTAAGCTGAATGAAATGTGGGAGAGTTAGATTCTCCTTGAAATATTTTGATTGAGATTTTCATTCTGCAAGATACTCACTTAGAATCTCATGATCCAAGTGTCCTCCATCTCCATGCATTTTGTCTTTTTCTTCAAAATAAAAGGGCATAGTATATTCCTTTGGAGATCTGTGCAATACGGGTTCTTTCCTCTGCTGATAGGATGTACAAGGACCTTCCTCATCTTGAAACCCTATTGTGGTTTCATGGCTTTTATCCATTCTTCTTTGCTTGACCTCCTTGGTGAGGTCCCTCATAGATCTGAAAAGATATGAGATAAAACTCATTCCTTCCATCATCTTGATCTCTTTCTCCTTATTCTTATTCTCTTAATATCATAATGGTTGAGATCCAGAGGCTGAGCCAAGATTATGCTTCGATACCACTATAATATTCCCAAATGGGAAAAGTAGGAATATAGTGCATAAAACTGGAAATAGTAGTGTAAATCAATGCATAAACATATGAGATAAATGTGGCACAAATTTATTTATAAAATCAACAAAAAATACACATAATAAATTAAGACACAAATCATATAATAGGATCAAACAATCCTCCCACGAATAATCACTCTAAAAAGTGACTTGCTGCTACTAAAAAAAATGCCGGAGAACTGATACAACACAGTCATAGCATGCATAAATACAAATGGATATCATACAAAAATGTAAATACAATGATATATGCCTCAATAGATGCTATACATACAGATCTAGGCCCCATATCACCTTTCTAAGATAACCCAAGAGGGCTTCCGGAAAATTCACACATTGTGCCAATGTAAGCTACAACCTTAGGGCTGAAGGTATGATGCAACAATAGAAATGAGAATATATAGCTAAAGCTGATGTATAATCCTACAAATCTTTTCCAATAGATCCCACGGATCAAAGGATGCCTCCTCCACTGAAGAAATCTCCTCCCAAAACACACACTACAACCACCCCTGCAACTCCTCCATAAAAATAACGTAGATCTAAAATGAAACTGTGCTGTAGGGGATAAATAATCCTTGGATTGATGAAAAATATGTCAATAAATCTCAAGGGGCTTATTTACTGGCCTCCCAATGGAAGGAAACCTTCCTCCACTGCAAAAATATCTCAGAAAACACCGAATGAAAACCTCCACTGTTGCACCCTGCAACACAGCACAACTCTAAGAAGAAACTATGTTGTTGAAGAAATATGAAGCTTGGCCTAGTGCCTCAATGTGGAAATGTAGTGAAATAATCCTCCTAGAGGCTCCTCAATGAAATAGGTGGGATTCCTGCTCTGGAACACCTTGTGCTAAAAAACACTGCAATCTTAGCTAAAAAGCTGAAGAGAGCAGCAAGTCTAAATTGACCATCAACAAAATAATAATCCAAACATCCCTAAAATGGCTTCCATCCTCTTCCTTATATTCTTGGTGAGCTTCCTCACCTTGGGCCCCACTCATTAAAGCCACTACTTCCATACCAGCGATGTTTGATTTGGTCAAGGTTAACCCAGTCTTCATGCTCCAACCCCTTTTCACACATAAGGGTATTCAATCCAGCCTTTAGATGACCTCCTTTTCACATTAGGAGTGTATTTTATTCCTAATAAGGATATTTATGGGTCTCCATACCCTCTTATTCCTCTAACTAAGAGAAAAATCAAAATTTAATATTCCAATTAGCTGTGTGCTAATTTTAGGAATATTACAACTTAACACAAAAAATTTAGAGGTCTAGGCTAGAGACATGTTCCGACGTCTATAAACCTAGAAGTTTTCATTAACAACCTATGTTACATTCCGAGAGTGAAAACCCATCCCACGTACGGAAGTATATAACACTTGCGGCACGTATGGTAAGTATATAGGGGTGCTCTCACTGAATGGTTACACATTAGACAACGCCAACATGGACTTGTTCTCCTTGTACCATTGAGTATATAATGGGAGACCCCATTAGGTTTCTATCCTTTAGCCACAGGTAGCCAAGTCTGCCACCTCATAAACGTGATACATCGAACACAACATTCGGGGAGATTGCTTGCCCGTACTTCTTGGTTCTCTAGGAGGTATTAGCAGTTCACGGATACTTGGTAAACCCTCTTGCCTAGAAAAATCCCTTTTTCATTTGTTTTTGTTTTTAAGTTCTAAAATCAATTACCCACGATAACACGGTTCACATTTAAAGTTATTTCTTGGCCACATCATGAGTAAATCCTTATAAATATATTTAAAACCCTTGAATAAATCACCCCTTTTCCTCTTTTTTTACTAAGATAAAGTCATTGTGGCTGAACCATAAAGTTCAACCTCCCCTTCATCATCTACTACCAAAGGGACATCACTACAAGTCTCTTTTGACACTTCACCATTGGTTGGAGCCCAAAGTGTTGAACTTGCGATTCTTTCTAGTGCTCAACCCCTTGCTACTCGATATCCTCCTCACGAGCTAGTAAGATACATATTTTTTCCTTAGAATCCGTCATTTGATTAAGTAGAAGTCTCTCCTTAATGGAAATATAGCTCGTTTGATACACTAGGCGTACCTTTGGTGCCTTCACCACGTACACATCATACTACCGCTCATCATTTATTTCCACATATGGCTTCTGAAGGTGAGTTCTCATCTCCCCTTGAAGTTTCAAGTTCTCTTAGTGGTATGGATGAGTCTTTGTATGAGGGGAATCAGTTCCCTCCTGAACATTTTCCTCATGGGGAACATATCTCTATTTCACATCCATCTACCCAACCATTGATCCTAACTAGTTACACATATTTGGGTCACTTAGTTTCTAGTGTTTCAAGTGCCACATCTTTGTTCCACAACACCATTTGGAAAAATACTACAGTACCTACGTTTTGTCTGTTTGTATCTAGTGCACCCTCTTCTATACATGCTCAAAATGTAGTTACGTCTATTCCAATAGAGCCAACCATCTGCATTAGTGCTTCGACACCTCCCTTCAGTGTACTAATGTCAATTTCGTCAATCGCAACTAACGGGGGGCAGCAAACCCTATCAAATGTTTCCCAAGATTCAATTGGACTGTCTGTGAGTGGATCACAAACTCACATTCCAGGATCTAGTCAACCTGTTGGTAGTATCCCTATGCCTTCTAAATCATATATTATGGCAGGTTTAAGCTACGACCAGTATCAGCAAGCTTTACAAAACCAAATACTCAACCAACAACCCTATTTCCCTTATGGTTCTCAACCCTAAATCCACAAGGGTTTCAAGGTCAGTCTGGGATTCGTGTTCCTTTACAGTCAGGGACTTATGCCTATCAACAAGGGCCTACTTTCATTCAACAACGACCCTATGTGAAAAAAGGACAACCTTATGTTCAATCCATTCAACCTTTTTCTCACTAGAGTTAGTTTTCTTATGCTCAATGGGGACAACCTTTTGTTCAACAAGGACAACCTTACACTCAGCAAGGACAACCTTTTGCTTAGCAAGGACAACCTTTATCTCAACAAGGTCAAATATTTGTCCAACCAAATCAGCCTCAAGGTACCATGATGCCCAATCCTCAACAACCTCAAGTTCAACCTTCGGGTTCACAAGGTCAACCTCAAGGTAGTGTGTTGCAAAACATTCAACAACAAAAAAATCCATATGCGGTAATTATGAGTTATACTCAGCCTAGACCTCAGAGGCCTGCTACAGGTTCATATCCATTTTTTGGTCCACAAGCAAGATACAGTCAAAATCCCAAAGGTTTCAATCCTTATGGGAAAAATCCTTCTGGAAAAAGCCCGTGGGGGAAAAATGTCTCCCAATCTAGTTGGAATCCCCAAATGGGCCTTTACCAAAGGTTGAGTATGCCTTTTAATCCATAATTACATTTCCTTGCAACATTGGAACTACCCGATTTGTCAAGATTAATTAATGATTTGATTCTCCATAATCCATATTGGGTTCTCGTTCCTTCTAATATCCCAAGCGATTGCCCTAAATTCAAAGGAAAGTCTGGAGAAGGCCCCAGGCATATTTCAAGACATACCATATCTGGTGTTTATCTAACTCCTGGGTTGATGACTCTGTCCGTCTGCTTCTTTTCCAAAAAAATTTGACTAGTGCTGCTGCAAAGTGGCACATTGAGCTTCCTCGTGCAATTTTCCAGGATTTCAATTCTCTAGCTATGGCTTTCCTTATGCACCTCTAGTTACCTGTTCGCTATGAAACAGGAACTCACTGATGAACCCTTTACTAAATTGAGAGGGGGGGGCATGAATCAGTCTATTCCATTCATGGACATTAATATCATCAATTCAAAAATTACATGAGCATATTAACAAATAATTATCAGCAAACTGAATATGTGAACAAAAATTAATAAGCAAACTAATACACCACATCAACACATAAGAATAATTCTTATGGACACTAGATATAAGTGGAAACCCATAAGGAATAAAACCATGATTTTATTATTGTTGCGATGAATAGATTGCATATCATTCATGAAGGAGACACTAGTGGCTGCATTATTAATAAGGAGAAGATAAACAGGAGAAGAAGCCTGCTACAACATGATTTGTAAAGAAGCTAACACAAACAAGCAACAAAACCAAGAACAAAAGAAGGAAACAAAGAATGTCCATTTTGCAAGAATGTAGCCTACTCATAGAGATGAGGTTAGAAATACTGCAAGATTTCAAAGGAGGAAAGATGTCTCATGCTTTCATTTCCATGAACTGAGACATGTAGCAACAAAATGTAAGAGCAATGAAATCAATACTAGTCAACATAAGGTGCAAAAGATAATGAAGTGCCATCATGTAAACAAACAAAGAAGACTCTCATCAACCAAGTACACTAACTATTTTTTTTAGTTATTGCTATCTATGCAATGAAATTGGTCATAAAGCATTTGAATGCAAATTATACATAGAAAATCGTTAACTCAAGAAGAAGAAAACCATTTATTGCATTTATTGGCGATACAAAATTTTATGTGTGTAATAACCTTTGCCACAAGGCCAAAGACTGCAAGCTATCACATACCCTAAAAGAAGCCCAAAAAAAATATGTACATTGCAAGAATAAAACAATGTGAAAAAAGGAAATAAAGATAGTAGAAAGAAGCCTACTAAAGTTTGGAAGAGGAAAAACAAAGAGAAACAAGTGACCTAGCTTGATCTCAGGGGGAGTTGCTCAAGATAGAAAAATATGAATCCATTAAATGGCTGAGAAACACCATCTTACGGGGAGAACGGTGCCATTAATACTCATTGGAGACAATTGAAACATGTAAGTGAAAATATAAGGAGGGCCAAAGCAACATCATTATTAAGACCCTTGCAATGAAGATGGAGAATAAAGTTAGCTTGAAAGGGAAGTGAAATATCTACTAATAATGTTACCTTCTAGATAGTGAGAGGTATTTTCAATAATGCAAGATCTTGTTGAGAAGAATAAATAAATAAAATTTCACCATCTATATTATATGACCTGTGACTAAGAACTCTATAGAAGTGGAAAGAAGCAAAGATGAGTAGTGTTGATGCAGTAGAGTTGGAAAAAGGGTATGTTATTTATTCAAGTTTCTAAATTTGACAAAGGAGTTGGAAATAGAAAAGACATGAAAGCAACTAGAATCTGTAAAACAAGCAGAGTTATTGCCTACTCCCATTGTCAAACCCGAGGTCCCCATGAATAATGACCAGGGTGCTACTACAAATTAGTGTGCTACATTAAAACGATATGATGAATGCAGATGAAAACTATGAAATAAATGTAGAAAAATGCTTCAACATCTAGAAGAGTTCCATTGGTTGTTGTGAGGTTAAGAATATAAAATTACGTTGGCTTTTTTTAAGGTAAGCCTAGTTGGAATCAATAGTTTTTGCTGCCAACAATCAAGTTTCCAGTGAAAAGGAGAATATGCTTCCGAATGAAATTTCAGAAGAAGAAAATGACAGATTTTTAAGGGAGTTTCCACCATCGTCATCTTCATTAAGGAGGAGGATGAATTTCACAAATCTCATGTTTGCAAACTAAAATCACTTTGCAATTTTTCACCATTGGCACTCCAGAAGTGCTCCTAATAATAATATTGAATCTGATTATTGGTATAAAATGTATGTATTAAAGTAGATAAAGAGAGAGTTAGAGATGCATTGTAGGTGATATGGAATAAACATGAAAAAAATTGAGTTTACAACTCCAGATTCTTGGCGTGTTGGAATGGACTCCATTTTTACCATGTATAAAAATGCTAGTGGAGGTATCGAAAGGGCGCTTATAGATGAGAATGCAATTATCAAAATATGCAGCATTCCATCGAAACTAGATGAGTTTTTAGTTGGAGATGCCATGTCGATGGTTAATTTAATGATAGAGTGTGCTAGATTGCTTGCAGAAGGTGTGTGTGCCATATTTCCGGCATAAGAGATATTATAGGTAACGTATGATAGCTACTAGAAAATAAATAGATGGCCAATAGACAAGGGTGCAGATATCTG
The DNA here is from genome assembly GCA_034641835.2 of Pinus albicaulis. Classification (NCBI taxonomy): domain Eukaryota; kingdom Viridiplantae; phylum Streptophyta; class Pinopsida; order Pinales; family Pinaceae; genus Pinus; species Pinus albicaulis. The sequence goes on along the minus strand of JAXQQM020060955.1, from coordinate 27,929 downwards.
GAGTTACAATCCCCCTGTGCAAAATAAAAAGCCCCATAGAATGCATTAATGAAATTGTGTTAGTAACCATAGAGCCTGGGATAAACAAAAAAGTAATGCCAATTTGGAACATTATGATACAGAACACTGTGTGAAATGCTATAGTTAATACATGCATTTGAGTCTTTGGAAAATTATTATGCAGGGAATGGATTAATAAAATGCATGGTGTTGTGGGAGCGCTAAAATTGGACTGCTATTAGAAATAGGTGCAATGCAGTGGTGCAGTGGGAGCGTTAAGATTGGAATAGTAATAGAAAATGGTATGGTGCAGTGGTGTCAAAATTGTGGCATCGAATCAATTGGTATCAGATTCTGTGTTATTGGTGTGTTATATTGCCTTCTCACCTTTTCTAACAAACTGTCAGCCACAATAATTAATAAAATATGCCATGCAACCCAACAGTGTCAGATTTCTTTGTGTTTCTTCAATACTCTTTGTTCAAATAATTAGTCAAGTATGCACTATTGTGGATGGAGCCCGATTTTAATGATTCATCTTGTGGAGGGAACCCGATTTTAATGATGCATTTTCATTTCACTTCTTGTTATTGAATTCATTAAAATTTTCGTTGGTCGCCTGCTGAAATGTTGGAGTTATCACAGTGGAAAACATTAAACAACTAACACACAGCAGAAAACCATACACAGAAGAAGACACAGAGTTTAACGTGGTTCACCCAACCATTCTGGGCTACGTCCACACAACATAGGCATCGGCAATCTTATTAATCAAACAGGAGATTACATAACTCAATCAATCCTCACACACTCCAAACAATCCGTATGGATACCTGTTATATAGCAAAGAGAATCTAACTGCCTCATAAATCCTCTCACATCAAATTTAGGATGCATTAACTCCCTCCCAACAAACTGGAGCTAATCTAGGAACTAATTCCTATTGTTGTCACACACTGAGATTTTGCCTATTTTATCCAAAACAGAAAATCTCAACAATATCCACCTTGACAAAAATTAGCCTGATGCCCTGTTATTATTATTTTATCTTTTCTGCAAGCCAAGAGAAGCCAAACACCAATGCAGCTTCTCCAACAAAACTGGTTTCGTGAACATGTCTGCACAGTTTTCCTTTGTATGCACCTTTTCAAGATAGACTCCCCTTTCAGTAATAACCTGTCTTACAAAATGGTACTTAATTGGAATATGCTTTGATTTACTATGATAGGCCGGATTCTTAGCCAAATGTATTGCACTTTGACTATCACAAAGTAATCTGATGTTGTCCTGTAACCTACCAAACTCACCAAGCAAGCCTTTCAACCAAACCGCCTCTTTGCAAGCATGAGAAGCAGCAATGTATTCTGCTTCAGTAGTGGATAAAGCAACAATGTTCTGTAGCTTTGACATCCAGCTAATAGCTCCACCTGCAAGAGTAAAGACATACCCTGAAGTTGACCTTCTCTTATCCAAATCACCTGCAAAATCGGAATCAACATACCCGCAAACAAATTCACTACTCTTATTGTAAGTAATACAATAACTACTTGTGCCTCTCAAATACCGAAGCACCCATTTCACTGCTGACCAGTGTTCTTTACCCGGATTTGCCATATACCCGCTGACAACCCCAACTGCATGTGAAATATCTGGTCAAGTACAAACCATCGCATACATCAAACATCCTACTACATTAGCATATGGAATTCGAGACATATAATCCTTTTCTTCATCTGTATTAGGACATAAACTGGAAGAAAGCTTAAAATGGGAAGCTAAAGGGACTGACACAGGCTTCACATTATTCATACCAAACCTCACAAGTATTTTCTCAATATACTTCTGTTGTGATAGCCACAGCTTACCATTGCTCCTGTCTCTGAAAATCTCCATGCCCAAAATCTGTCTTGCCGCTCCTAGATCTTTCATATCAAATGTCCTTGCCATCTGAGTCTTCAACCTGTTGATTTATTCAATGCTTTTGCTTGCTAAAAGCATATCGTCAACATACAACACTAAGATAATGAACATGCCATTACTTAACTCCTTAAAGTAAACACAATGATCATATTCACTTCTTATATATTTTTGACTCAACATGAAAGAATCAAATTTCTTGTACCACTGTCGAGGCGACTGCTTCAGACCATACAATGACTTCTTGAGCCTGCAAACAAATTTCTCATTGCGATGCTGAACAAACCCTTCCGGTTGTTCCATATAAATTTCCTCATCTAAATCTCCATGTAGAAATGCAGTCTTAACATCTAATTGTTGTAACTCTAAATCAAGTAAAGCCACTAATGCTAACACAATTCTAATTGAAACAATTTTAACCACTGGTGAAAAAATCTCATGAAAGTCAATACCAGCTTTCTGAGAAAACCCTTTTGCAACCAGTCGCGCTTTGTACCTGTCTTCCGTATCATTCACACCCCGTTTCACCTTGAAAACCCATTTGCATCCCACAGTTTTCCTGTCTTTTGGAAGTTCAACCAGATCCCATGTGCCATTCTTACCTAAGGCCATCATTTCTTCCTTCATAGCTGCTTTCCACTTGTCACTTTTTGAACCTTCTATTGCTTCCTGATAGCATAGAGGTTCATCATCATTAGCGGTCAAAGCAACTGAAGTAACATAATCATCATACCTTCTCGGTGGCCGTTTGATTCTTGTCGACCTCCTTAAGGATGTTTCTGGTGCTTCCACAATTGGCTGACTACCACCTGTAGGAACTTCTTCATGACCACCATCTGAGACCTGTTCATGACCTACATCTGAACCCTGTTCATAATCTGATTCTGAAACCTGTTCATGACTAGAATCTGAACTATGGTCATCATGACTATCATTAGAAGTGCTATCAAACTGAATGTGCTGAAAGTCAGATACATCATCCTGTTTCAATTTACTATCTACATCTAACTGTACAAGAGAGGATTCATTAAACTTTACATCTCTGTTGATGATGATTTTTCGGGTAGTAGGATCCCACAATCTATATCCCTTTGTTCCAACACCATACCCAACAAAGATATACCTTTTAGACTTTGGATCTAACTTAGTTCGCTGATGTTTAGGCACTAGAGCATATGCATCACAACCAAACATTCTGAGTTTAGAATAGTCACAAGGGTGTCCTTTCCATACCTCTTGCGGAATCTTGCAGTCTATCGCCGTCGATGGAGATCGGTTTATCACATAACAAGCCGTTGCCACCGCTTCTGTCCACAACTCCTTCTGCAAACCAGCGTTACTCAGCATACTCCTTGCTCTCTCTAGAAGAGTCCTGTTCATGCGTTCAGCAACTCCATTTTGCTGAGGAGTATAAACCGTGGTCTTATGTCTCTCGATCCCCGCATCCTTGCAATAGCTGTCAAACTCCTTGGAAGTAAACTCACCACCATTGTCAGTTCTTAAACACTTTATTGTTCTACCAGTGCTGTTTTCTACCAATGCTCTAAACTGCTTGAAAACTGAAAAAACATCAGACTTTCTTTTCAACATGTAGACCCACACCTTCCTAGAAAAGTCATCAATAAATGATACAAAATACGACGAACCACCATATGAAGTTGTAGGCGCTGGACCCCAAACATCTGAATGGATATAATCAAGTATGCCTTTACTAGTATGTTTGCCTGTTTTAAACTTTTGTTTACTTTGTTTTCCAAACAGACAATGCTTACAGAAATCTAACTTTCCAGACTTCAGATTTGGAAGTAACTTGCGATCATCCAAAATTTTCAACCCTCTTTCACTCATATGCCCCAATATTTGATGCCATAAGTGAATGGAACTACTGTCATGTTCAGACACAGTAGACACAAAATCTGACCCTGTACCTCCTTCTAACTGGAATAGATTTCCTACTTTCTTAGCTTTCATTACTAGTAAGATACCTTTATAGATTTTCATAACTCCACCTTGAATTACAGTTTTATATCCATTCGTATCCAATGCTCCTAAAGAAATTAGATTTTTTCTTAAGTCTGGAACATGTCTCACATCAGTTAATATTCTAGTTGTCCCATCAAACATTTGTAGTTGTATGCTCCCAATCCCCACAATATTACATGTTACATCATTACCCATGTACACAACTCCATCATTAATTCATTTATATGTCTTAAACCATTCTTTATGGATGCACATGTGGTTTGATGCACCGGAATCTAACAACCAATGTTGATCATGATTTGACACATTAACTGATAATACTTCGTCGCTCATACCTGAACCAGATGCCGAACCTGTATCTGTCGTATTTGCCTCCTTCTTCTCTGTCGATGAAGCTTCTTTAGAAGATTGTTGTCGCTTCCAGCAATCCTTCTTCAGGTGTCCAATTTTCCCACAATGCCAGCACTTCACCTTTGTCTTCTTTCCTTTAGACTTTGAACGAGAGTTGCTATGCTTACCCCCGGAGTGTCTCTCTCTTGAGCGACCTCTGGCCATCATTGCCTCTGATGTAGAGGTGTCAGCATTCGACTTTTTCCTCGTCTCCTCAGACAACAAGGCTCCAACCACATCGTCAAACTCAAGGACGGCTGCAGTACTAAAGCTTATGGAAGTAACAAAGTGATCCCACGATTCGGGAAATGAACACAATAGAGTTATTGCCTTATCCTCTGAATCAAATTTTACATCTAGAATTTGTAATTGTACCACTAGAGTATTGAAAACATTCAGATGGTCAGTAATCGAGGTACCTTCCTTCATCCACAAACCATAAAGATGCCGCTTCAGGAGAATCCGATTTGTCAAGGATTTCGTCATGTAGAGCTTCTCAAGCTTTATCCACAAGCCTGCGGCGGTATTCTCTGACACAATGTTGAAAAGAACGTCATCCACCAGACATAACCGAATTGCGCTCAGAGCTCTGTCATCCAACTCATCCCATTCATCCTCCGTCATGGAAGAAGGCCTTTTGCTTTTCCCCAACAGTGCTTTCGCCACGCCTTGTTGAATCAGCAGATCGTGCATCTTTAGCTTCCAGATCTCGAAATTGTTTTTGCCATTGAACTTCTCAATTTCAAACCGGGCATTTTGAGTTTTCGCCATCTTGAATCAGCAAAAAACACAATAATCTCCAAAAAACCAACTTTAAATCAATAAAAAAAAATGCCTTTGCCTTTACTTCCATACCATATGCAAATGGTATTAAAACAAAATTACAAATCGATTTTATATATGAATTACAAAACTCCAAATCGATTTACAAAAAACTCCAAATCGATTTACAATATATATCGATTTACAAAACTCCAAATCGATTGTAAAAAAGGCTTTTTATATGGGACCTTTTTACAAAACTCCTTTGTTGTCTTTGCTTTAAAAAAAAAAACAAACTTTATTTTTTCTGTGCAATAATTACAGTACAAAAATATCTGCCGTTGTACCGTACTCAAAATACTGGATGAGGCCTTACACCATTTAGTCAAGCATCGCCTTCAATGTGCACTTCACGCGTTTTTATCTTGGGTAATGGCGCTCCCAAGCCACCGCCTCTGGCAATCTTCAAGCCATGTTTACACATCGTTTTGTTTTAAGAATAAAACTACAAATATTTCATATAAGATATTGGGCTTGCGTAGTGTTTCAGAGGACGAAATCTATGGAACGCTAGCTTTATGCACCATTCGATTTTGGAAACGTCAATTTGTCACGTCTTTAATTAAAGTGCTTTTTTTTTTGGCTTCTAATGCGTGTTCAGAAATCAAAACAGTATGTATCAAGAAAAGTTCAATGACAAACAGCCTCGTGTATCCTATCTCACTTCTGCATAAATCAAATTCATGCCAAAATTTCAACAACCAAAGAAAACAGCAGCAATGTACAGGCACCGCAAGTATCTTATACAGCTACTCGTGGCATCATTCACCAGATACACACCTCCAGCAATTAACTGCGCTCCACCTCCACGCAGCAAGTTTTAACAGCAGTGCGCCTCTGCGCAGCACCTCCAGGCATGCAGTCGACCTCCACGCAGGTGGAACAAATGACCTCCAACTGCTCTGATACCACTTGTTGGAGTTATCACAGCGGAAAACATTAAACAACTAACACACAACAGAAAACCATACACAGAAGAAGACACAGAGTTTAACGTGGTTCACCCAACCATTCTGGGCTACGTCCACACAACATAGGCATCGGCAATCTTATTAATCAAACAGGAGATTACATAACTCAATCAATCCTCACACACTCCAAACAATCTGTATGGATACCTGTTATATAGCAAAGAGAATCTAACTGCCTCATAAATCCTCTCACATCAAATTTGGGATGCATTAACTCCCTCCCAACAAACTGGAGCTAATCTAGGAACTAATTCCTATTGTTGTCACACACTGACATTTTTCCTATTTTATCCAAAACAGAAAATCTCAACATGAAATTCAGAGAAAGAGATCATTCGAAAGAGCCAATTCAGAATTGATATAAAATCCTTAGGCAACATCCCAATGGAAGCCGAGCCTATTAAATGAACCATAACCTGGAATTTTTTTAGAGAATGTTGGTAAAGATGGTATTTTATCCGATCCTAAATTATACAGTCATCGGTTCTCTGAGAGCAATAAGAAATTCGAGGGTTTTTTGATATTTAAAAAAAAAAATTCCCAATTGAAGATTCTGGTTTGTGTTTGACAAATATGGGACCTCTAAGTTGTTAAAGGTTTCTAAAGATATTGTGTATGTTTATGCTAACCATTACCCCAATTCTTGCATCTAGGCGCCATATTATTTTGTTTTTAAAATATGAGCAAGTGAAAGAAGGTTCCCATGGAGAATTAGGGGTTGAAGGTGACAACTCTTTGGAATCAAGGGTTATAAAGGAGGACTCAGATGATTGGGATGAGTTCGGGGATATGGAAGACAAATAAAAGGATGATCTTGATCCCGGGTCATGGAGAAATATTTTGGAGGAAACTCTGAGCCAAGAAAATATTTCATTGACATAGGAGGGCTTGTATATATCTAGTGTGAATTAAATGGTGTTTGCGGTCAGTGAGGGTGAGCTGGAACTCATGAAAGAATCCATATCAGATCTTCATCTTGTTGCAGATGGTAGTTATGTGCATGCCCAATCCACACTGGGTTATTTATATGGGATTGGAAGTGGGGTTGATTAGATTGATGCAAAGGATTTTTTGTATCATCATTTTGCTACAGAAGGTGGAAACGTTCAGTCTAAGATGGCAGTCACTTATACGTATTATCAACAACAAATGTATGAGAAATCTGTTAAGATTTATGCAGAACTTGCATCTGTAGCAGTTGTTATCTTTCTTAGTTTCAATGAATCACCATTGTTTGAACAAGTTCAGATCAATTATGGAGGAGCCACATTGCGCAGCGAGTGATAAATCATCTCTCAAGCTCCCTTCATGGAAAAGAACGCTCTACACACCAACCTTTCCAATGACTAGGCTATTGTGCATGCTCTATGTTCGAACGAAAACATTTCCTCTAGGAATAGATATGCAAATATATACAATGAACTTAACAATGTTATTCATGTTATTTTCTCACCGCAATAAGGACTAATAATGAATATCGACAATGGGATCCATAGAAATTCGCTACCATAGTAAGAGCTACTCATAAAGATAGAGTTTAGAAGCCAATCAATTAAGTGAGACATCTCGTCTGTGAGACTCCTCTTCAAGGAAGTTTTCTGGTATATCTCTGCATGGAAAACGTTGTGTCGACACCTCTGCCAAGTGTATACCCCTGCGTCAATAACATTGTCAAATTGGTTTACACTCTGGATGGCAAATATTTGCACTGAATTTATATCAAAAATAATGTTGGTCACGAACATGTTGACATAGTGGCTCTGTCGATGACCTTGGTCCATCATGCAACTCCAAGAATGCTTGGTCGCATGATAAATTGTCACACTGATCATAGCCTCAACACCTCAAAATAATTCCTCTATCATATGTGACATAATAGAGCCTATTCTTTTTGCGCAGAGTTTTGGTTGCCTTCAGTTTTGACGTGGAAATGAGAGTGCCCATATGAAGCCTTGCATAAAAAATTATTGATATAAATAAGCTGAGATATGTCAATCCTCAAAGAATGTGTGAAGTCTATGTTGTTTTTCATTCTATTAAAAAATCTCATGCATTTCTAGGACCAACAGAGGACGTGGTGAAAATGGAATGAATACGTGTACGAAGAGATACAGCAGATGATGATCATGAAGCATGGCATGGCACTATATTTTATTCAATAGAATGGCATGGAGTTTGATTATACTGCATTCAAAGTGCTACATCATATTATGCATTTTTCTTAGTTCTATATTGCAGTCAAGGAATATATTATATTGATATTCCAAGCTCTATTACATTGATTGTAAAGCTCTATTCAAGTGCTACTACCTCTATTGCATTCAAACCATTGTGATATTAGAATTACGATCATTGCCAACAAAGTTCACTATTATATTAAGATGCCACAATGGTTATTTTATCAATATAAAACACCTAACCAAAGAATATTCAACAATGGTCGAGATAAAAGAGTGCAATCAAAGGAGATAAAGGAGAAACTCTTCTATTTCCCTGTTCATATGTCCAATAATTGCTACACTTGGATGGATTCAATTTCTTGTAGCTTGACTTATTTGCTGCATTCATCTAGAGATGTTATTCGAGAACATATCAGTGTTATGTTGTGATTATTGAATCTATAATTGCTGCTACAAACATGAAAATATTTGAACTTTTCTAAGAAATGTTTGTCAAAGTATTGGTTCAGATAATTGAGCACATATATGATCATCATTGTGGGATTTTTTAATATTTTTATTATTATCTCTTATATACTGATGCTAGAATTTTTTTTCAAAGTGCACACATCCTAATTAGTGAGGTTCCTCTCAATATACTATGTTATCATCTTCAGCATTATGCAAATGCAAGACACTTATTTGGATGGTATATGCTTATTGTGTATATACATGAAATTGAAATCATTTACAAAGTGTTCTCCCAACAATAATTATATACCATATGGAGCAGTCATTTTTGAAACAGTATTCATCTTCGAGCAACACCCTCACAAACTGGAGCAGCCCCAACAAGCCATATGAAGTGGCATTCATTCAATAACAAAATGACAGAATGAACAATTTTTATGCAGAACTTAGAGAGCGGTAATGTTCATTACACATTAGGAAGAAGTAATGCAATGATGGAAACTACACTGAAAAATTTGTAACCCCCCCGCCATTGATGTCAAAGGGGGAGGTAATGTAATAAGAGGAATGAAGGAATTTCTCATAATGAAAGGGGGAGGAAAAATGCGTTATCATCAATGCCAAAGGGGGAGGTTGTTGGAAATATTTTCATTGATGGAAAAGGAGAAGGTTAGGATTAGAAAAGGTATAAACGAGCAACAAGGAAAAGAATACAAAAGTGCAGTGAAACTGCTACATTGAAGAAATTGTAATAATGTGAATTTTTTTTGAACTAAATTGTTGTGATGCAAAGGCAAGACTCCAAGGCAAAGGAAAAGGTGTTGCAAAGACTGTGGTAATAAATTAATGATAAATGTTGCTATTTGATAGTGACATTAGGATGGTGCATCTAATCATTATATATGGCTGAAATTGATATTAGATAAATTATCTAATTTTTGCTCTAATATTCATGATATGAAGAGTTTGGAAACGAATGAATGGAAGAAAAAGAGTCAAGCCTATTCACTTCATATTCATATGTGGAATACAAACAACCATAAAATTATCTCTATAAAAGGTGTCATTTTGGAGTGCATGGGGAGGTTAAAGAGTTGGAGAATGTAAGTGAGCTGATTGAGATGTTAAGCATTAATTACCTGGAACATATGGAGCTTATGTAAAGTAGATTTGAAGGGAAGAATAGGAAGAAATGAAGAGGGAGAGATGCAAAATTTATAACCAGGTAAACCAACATATTTTTATTTCGTATTTACATTAGGGGATTGTAGTCTCCATTCAAGTTATGTCCTGATAAAATGTTCAATTGGAGCTGGTTGAGGTAGGAGCCTCCTGTGGGTTGTAGCCTATAGAAAAGACATGGGAGTTGGAGCTTCCGTGCATGTTGTAGCTTGCAGAAATTTGAGGTAGTAGCCTCCTGTAGGTTGGAGCCTATATAAAATTAGATGCAATAAGGAGTAGGAGCTTTCCTTTGCATCACAACAATAAGTTCAAAAAAAATTTCACATTATTGCAATTTCTTCAATGTAGCAGTTTCATTTCACTTTTTTATTCTTTGCATTGTTGTTCATTTATACCTTTGCTAATCCTAATCTGCTCCTTTTCATCAATAAAAATATTTCCAACGCTCACCTCCTCACGTCCTTGAAATAGGATACCGCTACGCACATATCTGATCACATCCATGAATGGAGACGGCAACGTTGTTTGATCAAATTCAAAATTCTTGACCAACTCTTGACCGAATGGTTCACAAAATCCTTTGTCAGTGAGATCGCAAAGGATATTTCTATGGGTGCATGTGTCATGGAAGAATAAGCCATTTCTCCTGCACAATATTTTGATCTAGTTTAGTCCCAGTTTGGCACACTGTATGATCCCTTTCCTGATGCTCTACGTGCTTCTACCAATCCTGAAACTTTGAAAGCTTCGATGACACCACCTGTCGACGGCGTCATTGGGTCAGTTACCTAGACTTCTTGAAAGTCTGCCACTTCTTCTATTGAGTTGAAAGCCATTTCCTCGTCTGATTATGTTGCATAGAATCCTATGAATCCTGGTAAAACTATGGAGGTTAATGTTGTCCAGTCTACCACGGCAGACAAAACAGTTTCCAAAGGTAAAAAGAAAGGAAAAGGAAAATCAAAATTTGATGCCCTGAAATAGGATTCTCCCAAACCTAATATTGATGATGGAACTAAGCACAAGCCTAAGTACCCTTGCCTAACTGTGATGGCGAACACTACAATAAAGACTGCCCCTGAGGGGCTGAAGTTAGTCGTTTACTTAAAGGTACTCAAGGAACTATGATTGTCCTCAAAGAGCCATTTTTGTCTCAGCAAACTCAGATGGTCAACCAACCCCCATCTTCTTCCTTGTCTAGTTCCCAAGTATTTATGATGAGTGGAAAAACACCCATTTCCATGGCCACCAAATCCAAATATTGTTCAACTCATCCTCATCAGTTAGCAAAGAAATAAATTGTCGATTCTCCTTCTCCTTCTACTCTACCCACTTCTGGTCCTCTTCATATCGAAAGACCTAGTCTTCATCCTGTCATCCGACCACCTTCTAAAGGTGTGCTTCGAAAATCCTCTTATAACCCGAATGCTAGAGCTACTAAACATTACAACGTGTCGTTGAGGATTTGGCTCAAGCACATTCCACTATGTCTGCATTAGAGGTTCTTCAGAGCTTTCCTTCACAACGGAAATCACTACTATCCGCAATTAAAGGAATTGATCTAAATGATTCAAATCCCATCACTTTCGATCTAGAAAACCACGTTCTGTGCCTTACCCGTTAGCTTTCTTTCCTCATTCAAGTCATCGTTAATGGAAATAAAATCCATCAGACAATTGTGGATGAGGGTGCATCCACCTGCATCATGTTTGTGTCTTGTTGGAAAGACATCATCTCTCTGAATCTTATCCAATCCCCAAACACCTTGGAGGCTTTCGGTGGAAGATATTACTGTCCTTTTGGTATTCTCCTTAACTTTCCTATCACTTTGGAATGCAAAACGGTCAATATTGAAGTAGATGTTGTTGAGGTTAAACTCAATTACAACCATCTACTTGGTCACAGTTATACCCACACTATGGTTTGTGTGGAGTCAACTCTGTTTTGTGTCCTTTGTTTCCCACATCAAGGGAAGATCATCACTGTTGACCAATTGTCCCTTTTTTCTTCTTCATCCTCGGAAGGCAACGTGCCATATGTGGAGCATGCCACCATACCATATGAGAGTGTGGGGGCAAGAATTTTTAAAGATTTTTAGTTAATGGGTCTTTTTCCTCTCCCACCACCAAGCATCATCCCAATCAACATGATCTCTACTTCGTTTGATCCTTGGATCATTCCTTCTCCTAATCAAATTGATTCTTTTGACGATGTTATGCCATTAAGCCTTGTCAAACTTGACTATTCTGAAATTGTCTCAGCTTTGACCCTCACTTCTGATCATACTACTCCTATTATGAACTTAGGCGTGTATTCTCAATCTCCTTGGCTTTTTTATTCGAATTCCTCTAATCCCTTGAATGATATGTTTCCCACCGAAAAATTATCTTTGAAACCAACACTCTTGAGGAAAAACCCTGGGACAATAGCCACCATCTTTCTTCATTTCTTCCAATTTCTGGATCAATTTCTTTGTGTCTTGAAAAATTTGCTTCCCATGCTCCGACTTGTCCACTTCAAAGACCCATATTAATGCTTGAGGTATTTTCTGAGGGAAACATGGGAAACATCACTGCTACGATTCCTATCGATATTTCTGTCAAACCAGGAATTGTCAAGAACATCCATATTGGGGTAGCTTGCTCTCTGGATGAGATCAAGCTTTACACCAGTCTTTTTCAAGGGTTATGTGATGTATTTGCATGGTTGTATGAAGAAATTTCTGGCATCAATCCTAGTATAGTGGTGCATGAGATACCCACTTATCCTCATGTGAATCGTGTTTGTCAAAGACTTCGCTTCGTGCATCCTAGAAAGGCAACCACTATAAAGGGAGAAGTTGAAAAGCTTCTCAAAACTGGGTTCATATATCTGATCCCTTTGACATATTAGGTTTCTAATATCATCCCTGTCAATAAGAAGCAGGGTACAATTCACGTCTGTGTTGATTATCATGACATCAATCATGCATGTCCTAAAGATAACTATCCCACTCCTTTTATTGACCAAATCATTGATGAATGTGCTAGGAGTGAGATCTTTTTTTTCATGGATTGTTTCTCTGGGTACAACCATATTGATATCCTTCTCGTTGATCAACATAAGACTGATTTTATCTATCCTTGGGGAAATTTTTCCTACAAGAAGCTCCCTTTTAGCCTAAAAAATGTTGGCGCCACTTTTCAATGAGTGATGTCATATGCCTTTCATGATATGAAACACATCGTTCAACCTTATCTGGATGATTTACCTGCCCATTCAGCTAAACACCGTGACCATCCTGCTCACGTTCAAGAATTTTTTCTCCGCTGTAGATATTATAATATTCAACTTAATCCACATAAATATGCCTTTTGTGTTGAATCCGACAGACTTCTAGGGTTTATCGTCTCCAAGAAAGGAATCCGTCTAGATCCTTTGAAAGTCGAGGCTATTCTAAATTTACCCCCTTCTTCCTCCTTACCTTAGTTGCAGAGATTACAAGGGAAATCCAATTTCTTTTGTCATTTTGTACCTAACTATATTGAGCTAGCTAAAGGTTTACATGGTTTCTTAAGAAAGGGATCCCATTTCTATGGCATGAGGTTGCTCAAAATTCATTTGATGCCTTAAATAATGTTCTTATAAATGCTCCTTTACCGCATCCCCCAAATTACCATCGTTATTATTTCCTCTAGTTAGTAGCTACTTCCAGTGCTATTGGTATGGCACTGGTCCAAGATGATGATGATGGAACTGGTCCAAGATGATGATGATGGCACTGAACACATTTTTTACAACCTCAGCCAGAATCTCATGGATACTGAGACTCGATATGCCCATGTCAATAAATTAGCTTTATATGTGGTTCACATTGTTCAAATTTTTCGACATTAAATTTTACTTCGCATTACTACAGTGATCTCCGATTGCAACCCCATGACCTAAATTTTGACTCTTCAGTTACTGGGGGTAAATATTCTAAATGGATTTTCATCCCACAAGAATTTTATTTGGAATTTACTGATTCCAAATCTAAAAAATCACTGGTATTTGCTGAGTTAATATGCTCCCTTCCTTTTGCATCTGTCTCTTCCAGTTTTGACGAGAAGATTATAGATGATACTCTCTTTCTTATTAGCACTATCGACCCTTGGTACTGTGATATCATCGTGTATATCCAAACTCAAACTTCTCTATCTAAGTTTACTAAAGTTGATTGTCGATGCATTCGACATCACTCTCAACCCTATCGCATCATAGGATATATTTTGTATCATGTCAACTTCGACTCGATTCTTCACCAATGTTTAACTCTCAAAGAGGCTGAGAGAGTACTCAATGACTGCCACTTAAGGGCATGTGGCAATCATATATTTGGATATGACACTGCTTAGAAGATCATTCACACTAGGTATTTCTGGTCTTCCATCTTCAAGTATTGGATTCTCGTCCTCCGTAAATGTCACACCTGGTAGATTTATCAACAAAAAATGTTGGCCCCACACACACCATTACACCCAGTTATTACTGTCGGCCCTTTCACTAAATAGGGTATTGATTTTATGACATGTAACCCTCGCTCGGCTAGGGGGAGTGGCTATATTATTATTGTCGTCTATTACTTTACTAAATGGGCTGAGGCAATGCCTTCATATGCTTCTAACAGTAAGACTACCACTCAATTTCTATTCCATCACGTTATAGCCCAATTTGGAGTTCCTCAAGCCATCGTCACTGACCATGGCTCCCATTACATGATGGCTGAGCTAACCACATAGTTGGGTCTACGACACGACAGCTCGACTCCTTATTACCCTCAATCCAATGGCCAAGTTGAAGCGGTCAACAAATTTTTAGTTACCATGCTTCAGCGCACCATTGGGATGCACAAGTGAAATTAACATCTCATGATTTTTTCATCTCTTTGGGATTACTGAACCTAGGCAAAAAATTCTACCGTATTTACTCCTTTTCAGTTAGTATATGGTCTAGAAGTAGCTTTACCAATTGAATGTGAAATCCCTTCACTCAAGATAGTTGTCGAATTACTCCCAAATACCTCACCAGAAGAGGAACGTCTTCTATATCTAGAAAGGCTTAACAAAACTCATCACTTCACCATTTTTTTAACTGAATATTAGAAGAAATGGGTCAAATCCCATTTCAATCAAACAGTTTCTCTGCATGCCTTCTCTAAAGGATACTTGGTTCTTCTATATGACCAGGCTCACGATAAACTGGGGGAAGGGAAATTCGAACCTATGTTGCATGGGCCATAAATTATCAAATGTGTTTTGAAAAAAGGAGCCTATGAGTTCATTGACCATGAAGGAAACCCTCTAGATAAGCCCTAGAATGGGCTTTACCTCAAAAATTATTATGCATAATTTCTTTCGTATAATTACTTTTTTACATTAGTGTGTTTTCATTTTGTCTAGTTTGGTTTGTTGTGCTTTTGTGAGATGTTTTCCTTCTTATCTTGTTTTACTTGGTTTGAATATTTCTTTAACTCTTTATATTAGTTTTTCTTATGGTTCTTGTTGTAGCACTCAAAACCTATCCTCCGCTGCATGGGAAATCTATGACCCTAATGGTGATTTAGTGGATATACGAGGTATCTGTTTAGGTCATATAACCAAAAATATTGTAGAGTATAGTGCAGTCATTGAACTTCTGTGAGAAGCTATTAATTTTGACATTATGGAATTGGTTGTAAACCTTGATGCATAGCTTGTTGTCCTTCAAGTCAACAGGCAATATTCCATTAGAAATCCTCAAATTTTGAGAATGTATCTAATGTTCATCTCTTAGAAATAAATTTTGATTATATTACGTATCATCATATTCCAAGATGCATGAATACATTAACAGATGCATTGGATAATTATTTTCTAGATAGAGATTTGTGAGATTTGTAAAACCATGATCATCATCACAACATACATTAAACAAGAAAATATAGCATATATATATTTGTCAATAACGTTTGCAAAGTTGTTCAATACATCATGGTCCAAAAAAAAACATATGTGTTCTAGTACACAAGTGACTCGCAAGTCCCAAAACTGTAGAAATAAAACTAAAATAAACTAGTCAGCATGATGCTCGCGATAACAGGTCACTTCTCGGATAACTTGGGTCAACATATGGTGAATATGGTCAGCAACCCCCACAGTGTGTCTTGATAACGACAAGGGATGTCGACAACATGGGTGTACTTGGGAATCCCACTGGTTAATGCATCCAGATTCCGGGCTATCTCCTCCTCATTATCAACTCCTTTTTCATAAGGAGTGGCCTTGAACTTCCTCCCCACTCTTCTCCCTATGGGGGACATCCTAGCAGGTCTTTTTGGCCAAACGTCTGCAGTATATAAGTTTAAACATTAGAAAAAGTATACCAAAAAAGATATAAACATGCAAAACTTAACAAAAAAAAAAAATTAACTCCATCATCCCAATCATCACCCTTTGGAAGAGGAAGATCTGGATCACCTCTGAAATCAGTCCCAAAATATGGCCAGTGCTCCACTACAATGATTTGATGCCTCAATCATACAAATAAAGCTAGTTTTTACGACATATGTTGACCACCTCCTGATCGAGGCATCAACTCGCTCCATCGAATTATCCAAGGAACTCACGGTGCTAACCAGTGAAACAATGGTACTGCGTTCAGAAAAGATGTTAGAATCAACATACCAATGGCAATTTGGAGTGATTTTCTTGCATTTAGTGAGACATTTCTTCATGTTGGCATAAGCGCTTCAAAATTAGTTGAAGATGGTGGTGTGATCTAGATCTATGGAGGTCGAGTTGAGACTTGGTAGCCTCATTCAATCTTGTACCCCGGTAGCACGTTATGGTATGAAAAACTACCTTTAAAGGCAAGTTATTTATTTTCCTTATGTCAACCTTACCGCTTGAAGACTTGTTTGGTTCTGGGCAGTGTCTCCCTATCAAAATTCCATGCTCTCACCTATAATTTGACTTCCTACTAAACAGGCTTGTTCCCCCCTCCATGATAAGCCAGTGATGAAATAGATATCAGAGATCCAAATCTCTAGCTCTTGGTCACCGATTATGAATATTTCTTGACCGATGTCCCATATGCTTACCAAATATTGTAGCAGATCGTGTTGAGATCTTAATCTTGGGGTTAGTAAAGAACTTGAGGAGTCCACAATTCCTCAAGGTAGGCAGACAATCCAGATCTTCCGTGGCCTCTCTATCGTTTTCCTTATACTCTCTGTCCCCTCCATTCAATAGCCATTTTGATTGTTGATTTCTTCCTACCAATAGAAATTATTCAACCCATTGTTAACAATTTGAGCTTAAAAATCCATATTCAATCGTGTTTTTGGGAATTTTTTTTCTTTTTTTCTCTATGTGTTCAATGCGCTTGTTGGAGCAGGGTCCCCTGAGGCACAATTTTCGATGTCTTTTTGTAGAATTTTGTATGTGCGTGTTGCAAAAAGGGAGTTAAGGGGATTTTGGGTGGGTCAAAGTCCCAAATTTTGATGTAAATGGGTTTAAGGGTAAACTGTGGGCCTCAAACCATGGTTTGAGACCATAGTATCTATGCTCTAGGAGAATAAATAGATATATTGTGTCTAAGTTAAGTAAGTCTAAGTTCCTAATATTGATCTATTAATAATTTTATGCATCTCCAAGGGTTGTTTAGGTTGGGTTGAAAGGCTCCTATTGGTTATGTGCATGGAGACATAGTCCTGGATGTGTGCAGACTCTGTTGGATGTGTGCACAGAAGGGTTTTTTAAGGGAAAGTTGATGTATTGATTGACATATCTAAAGCTAATAGAAAAGACAGTTTTTTTGGCAAGTTTACTATGTTATGCATGTGAGTTGTTTATTGCTTATATTATGTTAAGATCGTATTATCTGTCTTACTTATTGATGATTGTGCAAGGATATCTGATATTATTATGAATTATTATTGATGGTTAATAAATCTGTTTAAGTATATGCATTAGTTAAGATCTGGATCTAGTTCTATTATGTTTATCTGGGCTAAGGTGAACAAAAATTCTGTGTTATTCTATTAATAACTGTGCATTATCTGATATTTTGTTATATATTTTTGTGCACATATGTTTACAAGTAATATAAGTTTTCATTTGGTTTTGCTAAGGACCACTTCATTATTTTCTCCCTCAGGGTGCGGAAACCTGGTTCCAACTGTAATATTCCAAGTCTGGAATTTTCTACAACAATAAGAATACCCTAAGGTATTCTAAAGTTGGAGAGAAGAAATTAATCACTTATAACTGATTTTATATTACAGATCCTTCATTCTAAACAACAACAACAACTTTACTTCACTTCTTGACTCAAAAGGGTGGGGAAAAACAGTGATTTATGCCCTAAATTGATTAATTTCAGGGATGTGCGTAAAAATAAGGAGGGATGATGGTTGGTTCCTTTAGCTTAGGTTATATTCAACTCTCATATCAAATGCATCCCAAAACAATAATGCTAGCTAGGTTAAACAACTCTCCCACTTCCGGAATGGCTTAAAAATGTTGATTTCTCATGACCTAGAGTATGCAGAATGTGATTAAAGCATATGCAGCATAAATTTTTGAAAGAATTAGGTGAAAATAAGTATTAAATTTAGTGAATCAGACCTATGATATGATTTATTCAATATATTATAGAAATACAAGAGTTTTACATGGATCAAGGCTTCAAAATGAGACACTACAACACAAGAGAATGCAGAATAAGATTGACAATGTAATTTTTAGGGGGCTGAAGAATTATTCCATTATATTTTAGATCTAGGGCAGATACTTACATAAAAATATAGATCTATTATAGATCCATATGCCAAAGAGGCTCTTCTTTACACTCCCCTTGGGGATCTCAACAAAAGATGGATATTAATGAGTAGATCTGAGATCTAAGCCACATATTTGCAATAATCTTCAGAAATTTCTGAAGAATATGATACACAACATATTATATCTGAAATGAACATGGATTCATTGGCCAATATATGGATCACCACAGTGAACGGAAGGGTCCCTTTCACCAGAGATCTTTCCTCCAAGCTGATACCAAAACCCCACTGCAACTCTGCCTACCAAAAAGGACGCAGTATCTTCAAGGAACTATGAAGTTGAGGATGGAGAACACTTTGGCCTGATGCCAAGATCAAAACTGAATCTCAGACAGTGGATGCACTCTTCCAAGAGGTTAAAAGACATACTCATTGAGAAGAGGCTCCAATACAAGCTAGATCTAAACAGATCTAGTGTTCCACTTGCTGCAGCTTAAAAAAGAAAGAAAACCCCCACTGGATCTATGTTGCAGTTGGAAGTAGAAGCTTGGTCTCCAACCAGATAGTGGACAGGCAATACAAGCTCTCCCAAGATCTCCTCAATGGGAAGACATGGAACTCCTAAACAGGAAATCCTGATGCAATCTAGGCTAAGCAGCTAAGAAAGTTGTTTGTCTAAACAGATAGCAATTCAGAAATCAAATCATGAACAACCTCCACATCTTTCCTTCCCTTTCCTTTTATAATATGAGAGCTTGCCAAAACCCTAAACCACCTTCATTCATTTAACCCTTTTCACATGGAGGACCTCCTTCTAGAACTGTGTTGATCATCCATGAGGTTCAATGTATCTAGACTGTGTTGTGATTTGGTCCTGTTGACCCAGTCAGATAGCTCAATCCTGTTTCACACACAAGTGGATTTTATCAAGACAGCCCTGATTTACCTCTGTTCACATTTGGGCATGTATTTATTCTTTTATTAGGATTTTTTGACCCTCCTTTACATAATTATTCTTTGAACAAAGAAAACAAAATGAAATTTAATTTTCCTATTAAAATAGGAATATTATAGCAGCACCCCCCATACTCCTTCAGGTGAGACTTTGGTCTGCGCAAGCAGGTCACTGCCAAAAGGGCCAGTAGTTGGACATTTTATTGGTTTATCAATAAACTTTGAACCTAGTTTAGGACCCCTCAAGCCAAAAAATGGTTCCGATGTCGAGATTGGGATCATTTTGAGGGGAATTTGATGTTGTGGCATCCGTCATGAAACAAATTACAAGATTGGTTGGATAGAAATATACTTGCATTTGTGCTCCAAGAGAATAGAAGTAATAAGTTATCTGGTGAAAAATGGGTACAGAAATATATTTATACATAAGTGCATGAAAATTTATTTTGTTCTTTTGCGCACGAACTACATGAGTGGTTGTCGTGCTTAGCTGAATTCCATCACTGCATAAAAAATGACGTAGTCACTGAGTGGATTCCTGAATTGATCCAGCAAGTAGAGAAGTTTGATAATAAGATCACCCGCACAGTAGATCATTGGATTGATCGCCTCTTGGGAGGATTTGTGACTGAATTAACCATTGATCAATTTGTGTCCTATTCTGAAGAAAAAAGAAGGTTTTTCAAAGGCCCTCGATGTAAGTTCTTGCGCTCATTGAAATTATTGCTAAAAATTCTATTGTGTGAATGGGGTTGTCTGTGTGAACATACTGCTTGAATGCATCAAAGAGGTCCAACTACGTGAAGTGGAAAATTTTACCGAGAAGATTCTAAAATTTTTATTTATGGCCCTCTAAAGCCTAGATTTGATAGTGAACCTGAACCATAAACTGCTAGCTCAAGTGATTCTAAAGAATAAATTTCATCACACTATAAACCCTTGAGTCTATTTCCAACTCCATACACTCCACTTCTTCACTTACAACACAAACCACCTAATCTACCATGCATACTATCTCCACCACCACCTCCACCTCCCCCTAAATTAGATATGGTTGCATCAATGAAGTTACCTAATTTCAAAGACATTGGAAACGATGATATTGATCACTTCTGGTTTGTGACTGAGGCCGTATGGCAGGCTTAGCAAGTTAACAATATTGATATTAGAAAAAAAAGGTTGGCTACTACATTTCAAGATAGCGTATTAGACTGGTACATTAGGTATGCTCAATAAAACCCTAATGCTACCTTTGAAGAAATTAAAGCGGCCCTAAAAGAGCAGTTTAAGAAGCTGAAGTCATATGGGCAACTGGTGACAGAAATGAATGACACTCATCAGGAACCTAATGAATCTATATGGGAGGTCGATCAAAGGTTGAAGTGCACCATAAGAGATGGTGGATTTGTTATTCATGATACTCAGCATAATGAATGGTTCATTGCTATGTTGTTCCCACATCTTTTCCACCCCATAGGTCAGCAAAATATTGCCACACAAGTTGAGGCAGTGGAGGTCGCAATGAAATTGGAGGCTACCCCAACACCTATTGCATTAGGAACTCAACAAATTCAAAATCATTTGGAAGCCATGCATCTATAAATTCAAAGTCTGCGCAAAGAAAAAGGCAAGGAGGTATGTGCAAAGGTGTGGTGTATAAAATGCAAAGCTTCTGGGCACCTAAAGATAAGTGTCTTGTCCTCAAAAATTATCTGAATGTTGTACATCCTAGTCCATTGAAGAATCTCGTGTGGTGCACTATCTTTCAAATTGTTAGATTACATGACACAAATTCTTGCCCAAGGATCGAAAAATATCAGCTTGACTTGAAGCAGATATTTTGCAATTTTTTTTCATCATTAGGGCATGATGAGAAGCATTGTTGCACTTTTGATATGATGTTGGATAAAGTAGAGATATATAGGATGTAGGTTGAGCCTACATCACAGCATCCCCTTCTAGGCACGGAGGATTCCAAGGCAAAGGAAGAGGTCAAGGAGGTGGATCAGCTAGCCGAGGGAGAGGAAAAGTCATTTTCTATAACTGTGGAGATGTTTTCCATTATGCACGTGACTTTCTTAATCCAACAAAAAATTCCTACAAGTATTGTATACAATTTGATCATGTCATAGAATATTGTCCTGTATTGATTGCTAAAATGCAGGAAAAGAAGACGCAGACCCCAACACAAAATCTTCATATGGTTCACATAGAAACTTGTGAATAAGATACATGTGTGAATGTGGTTAATAGGATTGGTGTAGCCAACAATGAAGATAAAGGAAAGCAACTGACTACTTATGTATGGATCCATAAAGTACCTAAAAACAAAGAAGGCTTTAATCTTCATTGCGCAAAAGAGACCTTTATTGAAGCATGGAAAGAATTTGCAGAAGGAAGTACATCAATATCTGGTAGAACAATGAAGGAAGCCAGAGGAGATGAGGAGATCAAGCCATTTTTACAAGCATGTATAAAGTTACTGCGCAACAAGAAGGATGTCAAAAATTTGCAGGCATAGATAGATAATTGTGCAGATAAATAATAGCCCATGGTAGAACAACGAGAAGTCAACAAAATTTATATGAAAAAGAAGAGAATGGGTAGGGAGATGTGTATGACCACGCAAATTGGTGCTTATGAAATGGACCAAGTTATTTTAGATCTAGGGTCAGATGCTAATGTTCTACCTGAAAAAACATGGCAACGCATGGGAGAGCCAAAATTGGAATGGTCTACTATTCAATCACGCATGGCCAATCTATAGAAGATCATTCCTTTAGGGAGGGTGTCACAAGTTGTGGTCAATATAGAGGGCGTTAAGGTCATGGCAGACATTGAGGTCATACAAATTGTAGATGATACTGATCCCTATCCTGCACTACTAGGATTGGATTGGGCCATTGACATGGATGGTGTTATCAATTTGAAGAGAAGGAGAATGGAATTTGAAAGCAATGCAGTCAGGGTAATCATTCCTCTATATCCTGTAGAAAAGGCTAAAGGCATACTGAACTAGCACGCGTTGAGGACAATATCGATCAAATATATAAGCTAAGTTTGTGCGAGGAAGACTGGATTAATCCAATAGCTTATGGGAATCTTAAATGGGAAAAGGATAGTTCTTTTTTTTCAGATTTTGATGAAAAACTAGAGAATTGGTAGAACCGACTGCAGATGTGCTTGTGTTGCATTGTAAAGTGTGACCCAATATCTATGTGGTATTGCATATGAGGTACATGAGTTACCACACTATGACAGTTCAACTAATGTGAACATGTTTATGGGAGATCTTGAAAGCATTGTGCCTGAAGGACAGAGATCCCATGCTTTGTATCTTGGCTTGCATGCTACTTTAGCAAGATGGTGGGAAACTCATAAGGATAATATGGGTAATTGGGAGGAATGTGTGTGCATGATGAGGTTGTGTTTTAAATTTCTAGTTATAAAAATGTAAGATGTGTACTCTGGCAAAGAGGATCCATGAAGAAATTTGACCAAATGGAATCAGGTATGGGGTGTAGAACCAAGCCTTGAATGGGTCCATATGTTTATTCACACATTGGGAAAGGTGCATACTGAATGGTACTTGGAGATAGAGTTGTGTAGAGGCACTAGGGAATGGTCTGTGATGACAGAGAGTTTTCTTCTTAAATTTATCGCGGAACATGATGACCAAGCTTTAATCCTAGAAATTATTAATGCACCAATAATGTAGACTATGAATTGTAGGCAATTGAAACTTGTGGAGTCTAGGGAGCCATTTGCATTCAAAGGAACCTTGATCCCCTCACCTCTGAATTTCAGACAAGTGCAATCCATGATGAGTCTTGTTGGATATTATAGGAAGAAAATTCCAAAGTTTGAGTTGATAACTACACCCATAACCAGATTACTTAGAACAGGTGCGAAAATCCATTGGAATGATGAATGCCAGAGAAGTTTACAGTTGTTGAGGGATGCGACAAAAACTACTCGATATGCTTTGAATTACCTGGTCAACAAGCTTGTGTTCGGCGATACGGTCTGTAGATGGCCATCTATAGCTTTGGAATATATGTGCAGTAAGGTGCGACGCGTGTGCGGTATCTGCACGAGAAGGGTTTCTGGGTTGCAGAGCTATCAAAAAATAGTCATTGGAACAATAAAACTGGATAAGACAAATTTATTACCATTTTTGGGAGCTTCTAGCATGCATTTAATGAAGGGATTTTTCCAAATTTGGGATTGTTTTATCAGTAATGGAGCCTCATTAATGCACATGGAGCTATTGAAGATGTGCCACAAGTATAAATATGACCTATGGGGTTGCAATAGTTCCCTTTTCTTTCTGAGTATTTTTTGGCTTTGAAATATTTGATTGCCATTGCATTTGTTGTGTCTATGTCGGGTTTGGATCCAGGGTTTGAGGACGCATTGTGCCGAGTAGGGCTAGGTTATGTAATTCTTGAAAATATGATAGCCACATGACCGGGTGATGACCCTGCTGTGGCTGAAGTGCCTAGTATGGAAATACCTATGCCATCCAAAACTAAGAAGAGGAAATCCTATGGAATGCGTAGATATCCCCGAGAGAAGACCCCAAGATTGCGCCCTTTAGCAGGAGATAAAATGAAAATACCCATGGCAGAAGTCCCAGAAACCATTGAAGAAGAAGATGAGGAGGTAGTTGAAATAGCCCCATTCTCGTGGCTGCCAAGCTATATTGCGCCACACAAACCTTCTGTAAAAGTGCCTAAGGATCTAGACAAGGTGTGCATGGGTGTCTAAATACCCTTAATCCATGAAAATGTACCAATGGAAGGGGACATGTTTGCAAAAATCCCACAGCTAAGATTCAACGATTGGGACATTGATGATGTCGAGAATTTCCCAAAGCTCGCGCCAAATCTATATTTGGATCAGGTCACTTACAAAGGAGGTGTTGTGCTCCATGAGTTGAGGACAGGGGTGTTAGGTCTGCATAAAGCATACCTACTCAATTTTCTTCAGATCCCTCATTTTGGGCGCAACCCCATCAATGTTATTTGCGTCAGATAGTTGTTGTCTCTAGTACATGTTGACGCACTCTAGTTGGGAGAGATTATCCCTATTGATGTAGAATTAATCCACAGAATCATAGATCTGCCTACTAAGGGGTCCGACCCTATTGTTGACTTTCATGGTAAGGTGCAGGAGAAGGAATTTGCATATAAAATCAGGAATAAATACAATATCACAAGAAATACTCAGGGATTCATTGTAGAGGAAATAAATAACCCCATAGTGTGTTTTGGTATGTTCATCTTGGCCTGCAAGATGATGCATAAGTCTGGGCCGAAGGAGGTGCCTTCGCATGTGATTGCACTCACAGGACGCTGTGAAAAAGGCGTGATTTCCAATTGGTGCAACTACCTATGCAAAGAATTTTTAGAAAATGTGCGCGAGGCAAAGGAGGAAGGCAAGCCCTTCCTGTATTCTTGGCTCCTCTTATTGATTGCGCTAATTGGCTAGAGAAAACTAGAAGATACACAGTTTCCAGACATTGAGCCAAAAATATGCAAAGCTACGCGCTACACCAACCTATGGAACTCTTTAGACCCAGTGTGCGTGAAAGAAAATAAACTTTTCTAGGTTTTGTATGATGCTACCTTAAACCAAGCGATGGGTTTTGGATGTCGATGCTACCTTAAAGCCACGACTATCACCTACATTGTATGATCAGTACAATATGGTAGCGGGTTTCAAGGCCACCTTCCATAATATTCATATCCGCGCAAAGGGCATCATAGAAGGAGTATGGTATGAACTACCATATCTAGTGACAAAGAATGATTTAGTGAGAGTGAAAATAGAATGGTCATCAACCTAGTTGAAACCACCTACCCTGACGAAGCAACGCACTCTGACAAGAAAATCAACGAAGAAATCCACTGAGAAAACCATAGAGATGGTTCTAGTGACAGTGATAGAGAAGGTCACGGAAAAATCAACAGAAAAGGAAGCAACTGCTACAACAACTGGCGAGACTATAGAAATGACAACAATGTCTGAAAAAAATGGATCTGTGCCAAAGGAGATAGGCGAAGCTGAAACATCCAAAGGAACCAAGTGCGACTCTCAGGTTGTTGGAGGATCGCACAAAAAAAAAAAAGGTTCCAAAAAGGTAGGGAAGGAGGTCCTAACACTGACAGAGGATGACTTGAATGAAATAGCAAACACTATCACATTTGTGACTGAGGATCGTTGGACAAACATGAAATTTTAGTACAATTCCGCACTAGAAATTGTACATGTTGGATTACAAGAGCTAAAATTATAGGTGAGCCAGATTCAATAGAGCATGATACAAGCAAGCTAGACCAGTGCGCAAGTCATGAGCACACATCCACTAGATGTTTCTCTACCAGTATATGGGGATAGACACATTGTTCACATCCACTTGCTAGCTATTCAAATGGATGCCAATCGACGTATCCAATTTAGAGGTTTAGGTTATGTTCATGTTAATATTTCGGTGATGCCTGTAGGTAAACTCCACCTTATGCACTCAACAATCGTGGACGAGCTCTAGTATAGAGAAGCTACGATGCATACGCAGATAAGGGATGCACAACAGTAGGCTAAGCAAGCACACCAGAAATAACAAAGAGAAAAATCCGCTTTTCAAGAAGAGGAAGCTCAACTCGCTATGGTGGAGGCCAAAATCTACCAGGTTTGCAAGGATATTCCAACTGTCTTGGCCACAGCTACACCTAGGGAGAAACTTGAAGGATTGGTTGCTACGGTGAAAGAAACGCGCACGAAGGTGAAAACAATGAGAACATAGTATGAAAATCATATTTCTAACCTTCATACCAAGTTGCAGCTAGAGACCCCACCAGAGGTGCGTGGGTAGAGAGCAGCAGAAGTAAAGCAGGTCTGGGATAGTATTGCTGTTGCGGTCACTCAATGTGAAAATTTTCTAGATGAAGCTATGATCATTTAGACATCTATCCAAAATGATCCAGTCATGCAATAGTTGCGCGATGCCCTCCGTTATCACTCAGAAAAAAGAGAAACATCATTTGGCATAGTACTAGAAGTTCATGTGTCAAATGTGTTGTCATAGAATTCATTTTTCATTACTTGGTTAAGGAAAATTTTAAATTTTTCTTATTATCTTATCCTAAGGTCCAAACTCACCCCCATTCAAGTATTTTCATGTCACGTCAGTCATTATTTCCTGATATTTTTAATTTCCCAAGCTTACAACTCCAAAAAGGTCATTTTAGCCAAGAATCCCTACTTTCATAGTGAATTACACAGAAAAAACGCACTTTTCACTACGAAAATGCTAATACTTTCGTAGTGAAACTGCCCAAAAATACACTAATAACGCTATGACAGGAGGAATTCCTGTCTGTCTTGTCAAAACAGGTGCTAGGTATCAGTAAATTATTGAAATGGATAGGGTAGATTCCATTCGAGTCAATCAAAGTTAAATCAAGGTACAATGGTCATGGCTAAAGTCATTATTACCATTTTAAGCATTTATGAGTCATCATTATGCCATGAGTTGTCATTGAACTTTAAAATATTTCCCAATTGAGTCATTTGTCATTCTCTGCTCCTTATTTACATGTTATTGAACTCTAGAGAGCTATTTCACTGAGCCCAAGTTTTGGCTGGTATTTTCAAAAATTTTGCAAGTATCACTGATCAAGCGAGGCAGAGAAGATATAATAGTACCATGGCTACAAAGAGGAAGACCAAAAAAGGTGGCCATTGTCTAAGATATGAGCCACTGTTAAAGGTTTCAAATTCAACATGCAGGAATGTAAATAATTTATCAAGCCAGAACATAGTGAGGTTGACCTTACAAATGCCATTCCAAGGAGCTACATCAAAGATAATTTCTCAAAGCTACTTGCTTATCTTTCAGAAATACTTCACTTATGAAGGGAGGTATCATAAGAACTATTCTTACCACTTCAATCTTCTGCTACATTTTGTTGGTAAGAAATCTCTTGATCTACCTTTTTATTTATACAGAAGTTTAGCAAAAATGGCAGATAAATTTCAAGCTAAATCTAAAGGAAGTGAAACCTCACTTTTTCGTCATGATTTAATAAATTTGTTGGTTTTAGATGAGTTAAAAAGAATAGGCAGAGACTGGTCTTCTTTTCTGTTTTTCAGTGGGTTTGAAGTGGATGCCATCACCCCTAAAAGAACTCCTAAACCTAGAGGTATAACATCACCTTTAGTGGCAGAACAAAGTGAACCAGTAACCATGGAAACAGATAAATTGCAGAAACTTGATACACCTAGTTTCTGTAA